>BJBW01004974.1:23615-36524 GCA_004320125.1 Scolopax mira
GTGCTCCACCACCCTCATAGGAAAGAACTTGTTCCTAATCAGAGCTGCTTTACCTTGCTCCCTGCTGGGTCTCCTGCCAATGCCCACAGGGGCAGCAGGTTGCAAGTGCCAGCGGCTCCCCGAGTCTGAGCCTCCCTTGACTCTGTGGCCGGAGCTTACCCTCTCCTCCCTGGCACCACTGGTGGTTCCCACCTCTCCTCGGCTTTCCTCTGTGCCTGCCCTGTGTTTGCTGGAGCCAGTGTAAAGTCTACAATGCACACACTGCCTGGGGTTCAGAGTTTCTATTTATCTGATTGCCTAGTGCGTGTGCTTTTTTTTATGTCTCCCCTATAAAAGTTGTATCTCCTTAATCTCCACAAATCCCGGGGACAACTGCACTCAGTCCCACTCGCTCACAGCCCCGCACTGGCTGGCAGTGGGTCTGTTTTATACCACCACAAGCCTTTTGGGGGGGGGGGGTTGTTCTTTTTTTTTTTTTTTTCCCTTCCCTCTCTCTCTACTTTTTGTTGTTGGCAATACGATTGCCAAGCCTGGCCATCATTTTCAGGCTGGAAGGCGGGTGAGTGGTGGAGCTGGAGGATGTGCAATCTGTGAGAGTGGAGAGTATTTTTGGCTCTCTGGTGCAAGGCCGCGGTGGGGCTGCCGAGGGAAGCAGGCATTTCCTCGAGTTTAGAAAGTGGGGAGCTGTCTGGATCCGTGCTGCAGAGCATTCCCTCTCCACTGGTGCTTGGCTGTGTGGGTTTTTTTCAGCCCATATCGTGGTCCCTATATAATGGCAGCTCACTAGACCCATAAACACAGTACCTCGTGCTCTCTGCGGGGCGAAGCGCTAATTACTCGCAGCCATCAGTGGCAGAACAAACTCAGGCAGCCGTCCAGATGGCATGTTCCTACCTGTGACCCAGCGTGAATGATTTATGTTTTATTGATAGCAAGGGGATGGGAGGGTGGAAGCTGCCCACCTCCCACACCCGTTGCTCTGTGCTAGGACAACCTCGTGGGAGCCAGGAGCTGCACCAGGGATGTGAGGGACAAGCTCTCCCCTCCTAGCCTAGGACAAGGGCATGCCCTTTGGAAAGCAGTGGATCCAGTGCAGCTTTGGAAAGAATAAATGGGAAATGGCTCGTCCTGGGGGAGTTTGGCTTGCATATTGATGTGGCTTCTTGCAAAGGTGGCTATACTCTCAGACCAAAAACTGCTGGCTGGTCAGCTTGAAAATCCTTCACATCTACATATGTGAAGGAAATACCTGTGGCCAGCCTTTGCTTCAAAGTAAAGGCTTGGAATACATGGAAACTTGTACGTGCCACCTGCTTTTCATTTCTCCTTTGCAAGTTTACCATGTGTGTCCTCAACTGTCACTTACCAGAGGCTCTGGAAAATTCCCACCAAAAGATGGATTTCTAGGCTGTTGACTGCTTCAGATCACTTCTCATTAGTAGAGAGGAGAACAGGAAAATGATTCCTTCTCTGCTCTTGAAACACAAACAATTCTTAGCACTGTAATAATCGTATGCATCAGGGAATGATGCAAACTTTTTTTCTTTTCTGTGAGGATTGTTTCTTTCTGAAGACCATTGTTGAAGGGAGAGTGCTGGGGCTGGATGAACAGCAAGTCTGGGGACAAATTTGGAGCCTTTATACTCCTTTATGCATTGAATTTTCTCACTTCAGCTTTCTACTTTCCACACACATGTACCTGCTTAGCCTTGCTGTTTCACACGGGGTTGATGTTAAATAGTGTTGCTCCAGAAATCACATAAATAAGGGAGGTGGGCTGAGGCTAGCGTAGCCAGGAAATATACACATAAAGGAGATAAACACACATAATATCTGCAAACAGCAATTTCTGATATCCAGTGGGTAGCTGCAATGCGGCAAATCCATTCCTCATGCACAGACATTGATATCAACAGATTTAAATGCAAGGTATGTTTGGCTCAGCAGGTGGAGTTGAACATTTATCTAATCTGCTCTTGTGGCTTTTAGCATCCAGGATCACAGATTGCAGAGACACCATCCTCCTTGGACCTCCCAAGCAGGCTGCAGGAGCCTGGTGAGCAGAGCAGGGTCCTCAACTCTCCCAGGTGATGTGGGGGGGGGGTGCAAGGGGCCAGATCTGTACCCCCTTCTCATGCCTTTTAACTAGAACTCAAGCAAGCATATTAAGGACTGAGGTACTTTTCATTTCATGTGTTGGGTGGTCTGCCTGTATTTCCCAGTTCTCCAGGACACGTGTGAAGATGGCAGATACAACACAAAGGACCACAAATGGAACATACTGTAAAAAGAAGGTAAGTGGTCTTGAGCAGACTGCAGTTAGAATCATAACAACCCTGTAATCCAAAAAGAGATTTCTGTGCTGAATTCTTCTATGTGAACAATAAACCTATTTTACCATAAATCAAATATTTTTCCAGGCCACGTATTTGTACAAACCGAGCTTATATGCCATTCACTGAAATTAGTCTCCAGTCGTTTTTGCATCTCAGGAGCCCTTGGTGTAACTGTGCAGAAGTGGAAGCACGACAAATTATGTCTGCAATGTGGATCTGCGTTTACATTTGTTTGTCTAAGTTGAGATTTCGATATAAGAATAGCTAGCTGGTGCCAGACAGTACCTAATCTTCTGATAAATCTTCCTAGGTACCATAAGCATGGAGTGCTACTTCACAGGTTATGAAAGATAAATTTAATTTCTTTTTCTTGTATTAATCAGAGGAGACCAGGTCAAGCAGTTCATTCTCCACAACACCCTTGACCCACAAGAGCCTGACTGTGCATCAACAATGAACTACTTCCAGCTCATTATGGACCTCAGGAGAGACAAGAATTTGCTTCCCACTGATGGGATGACAAACACAACGGAAAACCCTGCTTGTCTTGGTCAGAGCTCTTTTATCGTGAAGGCAGAGGGACCATGCTGCAGGAGGGACACCGTGAGGATTTCTGGTTTGTGGCCATGCCCCATCTTAGCCCTCCTCTTTTCAGAAGGTATGTTTGGCAAGAGCTTGTTTTCCGGTGTGCCAGGCCTCCCTCAGGATATGCTGGCTGGCCGGCATTGCGAGGGGAGGGGAAGGCCCAGCAGCTCTCTGTTAAGGCAGCACCACTTAGAGCATGCCCGAAAAGTTCTTAACCACAGACCTGTTATTAGCTGCAGCGAGATAAAAGGCATAGTTCATGAAAGTAGTACATTCCAGTGTTAGACGAGCGAGTCGGGAGATGGCCAGCACGCCTATGAATGTGTTGTCTGTTTGTTTGAATGCATTATTTTACATCTATAGGATCAAATGTTTGTTACGTACACAATGCTTAATAACAGATCTTGGGACCGTGCTCTCTAGCGGAGAGTCACACGGTGGGGGTGTAACGTGCTTTGGTATTTTGCTGTGGTTTTCTCTTTTGTTGAAAGTAAATTTTTTGTCTATACTGTTTTCCAAGGTGAGGTGCAAGATGCAGAAGTAGGACTGCAGTAGCTGGGATGATTTCAGCATAAAAGGGAAACAAGGTTTGTCAAGGGAGTTGGAAAGATAGACAAGCTTTCCACCTCAGTATGCTTGTATCTTGTCTATTTTTTTCCCACCTAAGCTTTCCCAGCTGGTCCCATACAAGGTACCATTTCTCTCATGGCTGGCTCACACACTGTTTGCTAATCCAGAGATAGGGGGAGGTTAAACTGGCAGCTTCATTAACCTATGATCCAAAGTGATCTTTTGAAGCTGATTTTTCTTCTTGAATCTCTTAATCGCCCCTGCCATACAATTGTCTGCAGTAAAATCAGGATTGCCTATCTTTCCAAAAGTTACGCTTTAACTCAGCCACAAAATACAGATTTGATTCAAGATTAGATTTACAAGGTGAGATTACATGGTCTGTCCTGTGCCAGGGACCAATTATATTCTCAAAACAGTTCCTTCTGGCTTTAAAATGTTCATCTCTGTGAAGAGTAGCCAGCTGTTTTTCAGCGATGGCTGTATGCAGGGTAGAGCATGACTTAGAAGGTCTCTCTTACATCTCTTACAGCTGTCTCATGGTGGCATATCCATGAGCTCCATGAGCTGCTTGCTGGTTTCCTGCAAGGCAATGGTTTGGTGACCTCCTGACAGTGTCTGAGGGCTTTCACTGATGAGAGGCAGACGTGGGGAAAAAAATCTGGGTACAAACTGGGATTCCCACAGAGGCAGGGCTGGCTGAGCCTCTCTGCTCCCAGGTGCTGGGGGTAGGAGCTGCGTGTTTGCAGGCTGCGGGAGCTCACCCTGGATCCTGCCTCTCTATAGACCTGCCGTGTTTCCAGCAGCAATCGAGTCTGCTTTCAGCCCTGTGCCTGAATTTCTGAGCTGCCTCCCAAGGCCCTGTTTTTCACTGCCAAAGCTCATGCTGTACCTCAGCTCCATTGAAGTTTAAATCCTTAGTACGGGGTCAAACTGCCCTAAAAGCACATTACATTCCTAGAAAAGCATGAACATTGATTGCATTTGTGCTTCTTTCTGCGAGCAGTGTTCGGTCCTCTTCTTGCAGGTATTAGAGACACACATAGTGTCAATAAGTCACGGGAGGGAAGTTATGCATGTCATACACGGTATTTTTTTTCATGAATCCTTTTAAAAAAGGAAAAAAAATGTATCTCTTTAGCAGATTTATTATTTCTGATAAATAATAAATCTGTATTTAAATACAGATAAATAAATCTGTATTTAAAACTTGCAGAAAAAGCAAAATGGTATCTTCATAACTCCTGGCTTCCTATCATGGATTATCCTAAGTGCATCTCTTGCTGAAGTTGGCCTCCCTTCCCACCATGCTGACCCCCTCACAGTCCCTCTCTCCAGGTTTTCCTTTCTTTATGTACTGAGTTTGGTGCCTCTTGCCTTCACAAGCGATGCCCTGTGTGACCCCCTCTCCCTGTATCTGCTCACACATTCCTTCCTTATCTTGCTGCTCCAGATTCCCTCCTGACTATAGACCATACGTGTTTACAGATCCCAACTCGGTGCCTTCTAACAAAACTGGCTTTCATGCTGACAGTGAGTCATATGACCTTCCTCTCTTTTTTTCCAAAACCTTCTGTATATGCATGAACCCTTTAAACAGAGGCATCTGAAATGTTTCTCCATCAGTCTCCATATTTGTATCCGTCTGCTTATATCATCAATGTTTATATTTGGCAGTTATTATGCTCTTCTGAATCTGTTCTAGCTGTATTTTGACTAGACTGTGGTGACCTTCAGGCAAAGGCTCTGCTGTGCATGTTTATACCTCGCTAAATACACTGCTGGTTCTCAATAAATAAGAACATTATTCATCTTCAAAATAATTTTAATGTCAGGAAGCAGCTTAAGAAAAATGTGCAGGGTGAGAAGTTGGTCAATAAATTCCATAGGAATTCTGCCACAGGGTGTTTTTGAGTACAGTCTTGCAATTACTGTTGTCCTGTCATAAGTTTAGGATACTAGTTTACTTTGTCTTTATTTTTTATATAGATCAAATATTGCCTGTATAAAGCTCCTTTGGTTTCTGAAGTGCTGGAGATCCGAATGACTTCTGGATTTGTAAATTTGTAAAGCATTACTACGTTTTGCCTGTTAAAATACTATGACCTCGCTGAAGCTTAATCTTTTTTCCAAATGGGTCACACTTCCTCTTTTTGGGGCGATGCTCAGCTTCGGGGCCAGCGGCCTCCGCAATACGCTGAGTGCGAGTTGCCATAACGCTTGTGCCTAAATACGTGGTGCTGTTGCAAACTCCAGCCCTGCAGAAAACCTATTGTTTATCAATGTGAGAGGCCCCACCCCAAGCGTTAATCAGAGCAAAGCTCGTGTCATAAATCCGCTGGCATCCCAAGTGAAGCCCTGGGAACGGAGGTTATCTCCTCCTTTTGCTGCTGGTCCTTTGAACTTCCTGTGGTCAGGGAATCCTCCTGTTTTCAGCCAGAACAACAATTATGAATCTACCCCTGCTCTCCTGGCCGGCGTTCACGTGTAATTAACTTTAACTGGAGTCATAATTTTAAGAGCGATTTCTCAAAAGCTTTATAACTCAAGACAATTAAGGCTTGAGAGAGAGCGCGCGAGACAGGGAGGGGAGGAAAACAGAGGCACTCCTTGGGGCAGGGCACTTCATGAGTATTAAACAGATGTGACTCATTCCTGCCTCTAGTCCCAGCAGAAGTAATACCTTTTGAATAAGTTCTGCGTGCTAGATAAAAATTTGTTTGCTGGTGCAAAAATCGTACCACGCATGTTAGAACAAGCACCCCGATGGGCTATCCCCATTAAAAACGAGGGAGCAGGGCAGTGGATTTTTCAGACTGTTGGTGTAAATTGGACACAGGTTTTCTAGCTGTGGAAACATGTCAACATCTGCAGAAAAAAAGGGATAAAGGGGAAGGAAATGCAGACCAATGAATGAATGAATGAATTCAGCTGCCCTTCTGGAGCAGGATGTTTTTGTTCTTATTATGCATGACATATGTAGTAGTGTATATAGATTACATCCATTGGCCAATTTGATAGGCAAAACCTGATCTTCTTGAGAATATGTGAAACTAGAAAGACTATGGAACATAAAAATGCTGGGGACCCCTAGGCCTGAATTTTGTTTATTTATTTAAAGGTAGTTCTGCATGCAGTACTGAAGCCTTTGTATACATGACAGGCGTCCTCTTAAGCCAGGGCATCCCACAGACCTCCCACAGAAGTGATGCCACAAGGGCTTCAGGACTGCATCTCTACGCGTGAAGGACTCAGCCTTCTGTGACCATAAAGAAGATCAGGTTTTATGACAGAGGGTTGTTAGGGAAATCTCCGGCCGCTACTACAGGATGATCCCTATCTTGACTAGTGGCGTGAGGATTCTAGAGGAAACACGGGGGGTTTTTACCACAAAATTGGCTCAGAGCAAGGTTAGTTGGGGTAGCAGTTAAAACAGCACACAAAATCCTGACCGGTGTTCCTGGGGGGTAGGCTGTTGCTGAAAAACACGGTGGAATGTTTCACTTAAGTGCCATATCCACAGAGGGGATGCGAGGTCCTTACGGAGGGGTGAGGAGCTGACGTCATGCATCGTTAGGCTGATTATCATCTGCCATGCAGAGAATGTCCACGCCGCAGCTGAAGGTGTGACTGCAGCATGGGTGGGCTTCGCTGGGCTTCGTTTAGTGGCGCTGGCTCAGGTGGTAATGGCAGTATAATGAGAGCAATGCAGTAGCAGCACGTAGCTGCCCGAGACCTTGGGCACGTATTCTGGTCATTGGCCATTGGAAGACCCTGCTGCTGGAGTTTCACCACTGCTGGCATCTGGTTGAAGCTAACTCTCAGGCTTCTTGCTACGCTGTCGTTGTGGGCAACCCCACAGCTGGGTAGTCAGCCCCAGTCACCTCCCAACGGTGGGTTGCAGGCTGCTGCTGGTACAGCACAACCATGTGTGGGTCCTGCTTGCAGCACTCATCTAGCCTGGAAATGGGGGTATATTTTCTCTCTTAAGAGCACTGAACAATCACCCTACAACTGCAGGTTTCTTTGTTGAGCTTCTTGTGGTTATGCTTTACCCCCTTCCTGAGAAATCTTGGATTTCAACCATTCAGTGCTGCACCTCCTCCAGCTATTCCCACAGCCTCCCTTGGAGCAGCCTTTCAACTGCCCTGTAGAAAACTGCTCATCTGCTCCAGGTGAGGCAACACAGCAAAATGAATACCCTAATATTAAGGAAAGACTACAAGGGTGCCTACACAATCCGTGGTCTGCTTGGGATGTAAACCCCAACTGCCTCAGGAAGAAAAGGTTCGACCTACCAGGTGGTAGGGTGGCTTGTGTCCTTGGAGCTGGAGAGAATTTTGTGCCCTCTGGGAGGGAGCAGGCTCATTTTCTCCACGTAGGAGCCTGGGGGCAAACCAGCATGTAAGTGGTATGGACCATCAGCAGCCCAGGAGTGAAACAGGGAGAAAACCGCAATGATAGTGTAGATACATCCTAAGGATGATGCTTGATAGTTTTACAACATATTGTTGTAAGCAATAAAAATTAATTTTAAACTGTAAATCAGCTTGTTTTCCATTTATTTGTTAGAATTTTGCATTGTTTTCTGCTTGTGACATTTCTAATGCTAGCATAGCCATTATGTTGTCTCATCTCATTAGGTTGGCTCGTTCGGCATCTCTCAGAGATGCCAAAGTACAAGGGAGGTTTTTGGAAAGTATTTCATCAGTATTGTTGCTGGGACAATTATGACCAGCTCTAGTGTTTTAATATGCTTGAATGTGGATATCATTAACACTTGGACACATCTTTATCCCTTATTCTTCCATTATTAAACAATGCTGACAGCTCCACCTTCTCTCAAAAGCTATCACAGCAACAAGAATATAAAAAAACCAATAAATCCCCTAGGGAAAGTATTGTTTTCATCCACCCAGAAATATCAGGGTCTCCACTGAGTCTACCAGAACATGTGTGTATGCTACTGAATAATGAAGGAGGTGATTTATGCTCTTTGGAATAAGGACATTCCAGGGCAGATATGGTGTGTCTATGCTGCTATCAAACCTTTCTGAGGGACAGTGGTGAATGTGACAACTTTGTTATGTTAATAAGAAGAAGGTGACTGGGAATAGAAAACATCTGCCTATCTAGAAAATATCTATCATCTACCAAGGTTAGATCATCAGATCATGTAAGCTTTGTGGGACATTTAGAGGTCTCCTGTCCCACCCCTGCTTAAAGCAGGTCCAGGTAGAGCAGGTTGCTCAGGGCCTTGCCCAGTTGGGTTTTGAGTATCTCCAGGGTGGAGACTCCACAGCCCCTCTGGGCACCTGTACCAGTGTTTACCCTCATGGCAAACTTATTTTCCCTAATATTGAGTGGGAATTTCCCCACTTAACCAACCTGATTGCTCCGTGTCATAAAGGAAGAGCAGTGGTTGTTACCTACCTTGATGTTGACTTAACTTTAGACTTATCTCCTACAGCATCTTTGTGTCTAAGCTGGAACATTCTGGTCTGGACAGATGGGTGAAAAACTGGCTTGTTTATGGAGTTTAAAGGGTTCATATTCTATCTAGAGTCCTTTACAAGCAGAGTTCTTCAGGGAGCTATTCTGGCAACTTAATGTCTTTGTCAGTGACGTAAAATTGGAGACAAAACACACCCTCATCACATTTGCAGCTGACACCAAACTGAGGAGAGCGATCAACACACTCCAGAGCAGAGTTGCCACTCTGCTGGGACCTGGGCAACTTGGAGGAATGGGCCATCAGGAACTTATGAAATGTGATAGGGACAAATGCAAAGTCCTGCAACTGGGGTGAAGTAGCTCCTTGTAACAGTACAGGCAGCTGATGAGCTCTGTGGGAAAGGACACAAGGGTGCTGCTGAGCAATAGGCTAAATGTGAGCCAGAAGGGTGCTCCCTCCAGCAGCAAGGAAGGCCAAGAGCTTGATAAATCCTGGGTTGTATCAACAGGAGCACAGCCATCAGATGGAGAGGAGTGATTATCCCCCTCTGTGCAGGACTCATTAGATCCACCTAGAGTACTCCGTTCAGATTTCAGCACTGGTTGATAAACTTGTTTCTAAGCTGCCAAGATAGTTGAGGTTTGGAGACCAGCCCTGCGAGGAGAGGCTGAGGGACCAAGCCTTGTCCAGCCCAGGGATGAGACATCTTCAGGGGAACATAAAAGCAGTTTGTTGGTATCTATGTGCCACCAAAGCTGTTCACAGTGGTGCATGGTAAGAGGACAACAGACAGTGGGCATAAACTGAAACAAGAGAAGGTCCAAACAGATACGAAGATGAGCTTTTCCCCATGAGGACAGCAAGCAGTGGAACAGGCTGCTCAGTGAGGCTGAGCAGACTTCATCCTTGGAGGGTTTCTTGACTTTGCTGGACAAAGCCCCAGGCAACCTTGTTCTCACAGCTAAAGGAGCAGGACGTTGAACTACAGACCTCCTGACCTCAACCATTCTGGATTTCTTATTAAAGCTGGGAAAGGAGGCTTTATTACTTATTTTGTTGTTGTCCTAGTGTTAGCACCAGTGCCCTGGTGTTGTCTTAGTGATAGCAGGAACTTCCCAGTGCTAGTCAGTGCTCACATACAAAAGTCTGGAAAAACTTATGGCCTGATGAGATGAAGCAGGCAAAATCTTACAGCAAAACCTGTCTGACATACAGGAGAGTACCTTTGTCCTCCTGCCCAGTGCTGCTGCCTAGGAGCTCCCCTTGGGTGAGTGTCCCATGCCACTTCCTGTATGCCCTTTGCCCAGCTGGAGCAAGCCATGAGTGCTTCTGCCTCTCCCAGAAGAGCCAGGTTGTGGTTCCTCTTGTTCTTGTCTGTGTCAACAGAGTGCATTAGCTACAAAAGCACAAGAAAGCACACTGCTGTAAACAGTAGTAGCCCAGTTCATAATTATTATTTTATTGCTTTCTTGCAGACAAAACTGGCATTTTTTCAAGGATGTGGCTAGAGTCTGTCCTGGAGGCAAGGCTATACCTGTCACGCAACTGGAAGGACTGGACTTATTCTTCATTTAAACTCATATTACATTGAACAGAGTAGCACAAATGAGTGAAATTTCTGCTTACGTTGAAGGAAATCACGTATGCAGTGTGTCACGTAGAGTTCTACATAGAGTGGTCTTCCAGTATCTGTTTACAGTGTTTTAAGGACTACTTGTGCATATTTAGATCACTGAGACATGTGGACAAGGAGGCATTGTTACAGTAAGTTGATCTTGTTTCTTACAATGCCATTTGGAGGTGATTTCCCAGGAATCCACAGAGGAAATAAAACTAAGGAGAGCTGACAGTCCCTCGGTGCCAGCATAAGAGCTCAGAGCTGTGCCAACAAGGGTAACTTGAAGCAATGCTTTTTCTTCCCTGTTTTCCATCAAAGTCTTTGTATTTTTTTATTGTTGATGTTAACCTCATTGGTTCTTCTGATGCTAATCATGCAAAAGAGGAACATTTTTATGGAAACAGCTGACTGTGTCCTAAAGGGATCCAAGTGATCCTAATAAAAAAGTGGGTCTAAAGAGAAAAAGAAGAAATAAAGTGATAATTTTATTTCCTACATCTCTGACTCAGACCTACTTACATAGAGAAGATATTGTAGATACCCACAGACACATCCAAATCACATGGAGAGCTGGGAAGAAAAACAATGCAAAGTAGGCCCTTTAGCATTTCATATCATATTAGTGCTCCAATCCTCTGGTCTCTTTATCAGACTTTTATAATTACATGGAGCAGAGAATGAGAAGGCGGAAAACTAAATGCAATTGATTCTGCTATTTGAACTACAAAGTTTGTGTAGGTGGTTGGGGGAAGGAAGCAAAGAGCACCAGCTCTTGAACACTGAGCAGCTACACTACAGCAATAATTGAGGACTGAGGAGGCGGAGAATATCCCATTGCAAGTCTGAGTGAAACTTAGGCAGCACCAGAATTTGGTCTAGACAGGAGAACAGTTCCACATTTACATTGTCGTATCTTGAAAGCTGTTGTAATCACAGATATTTCACGATCCCCAGTGGCTGCCTTGTAGTATTCTGGTACTGCTGATGACAACTACTCAAGATTTAAATGAGTTATAGTGGTGGTTGTGCTTTTGTAATGGAGGAGAATACAATTGTAATGAAAGAGCTCCCATTTCTGTTTAGCGTGACTCAGCTGGAGGGAAGAGAAAAGCTAACTTCAACTTCTTGCTTATGAATTTGTCTTTAGAGAGTTATGGGATGTGAGGGTGGGAGAAGAGGCTGCCTCTTTTTTTTTTTCACTTGTACTGCAAATTTTATACTAAAAAAAAACCCCTGTTAAATGATCAGAATAAAAAAGATTCTTAGAAAACTTTCGCAAGCTGAGTTTTATGAATTTAAAAAGGCTTTTTCAGCACAAAGCAATTCTTAATGATGCCTTTACTAAATAGTCTGAGTTCCCTTTGGTGTGGGGAGCTCTTGCTGGCTGGGTGTACAAGCAAGCACAGCTGGAGCACACAACACTGTGATAACATCTGGAGTTTGTAGAGAGGGTATCTTGGTAAGGAGGTTTCCAATTCTGTCAGGAGATAAGTTACCCTCCATAGCCTTGGGGTTTTGGAGAACAAAATATTCATGTCAGGATGACACCTCCACTCCTCAGCTGTGAGAAGCAGAGCTTCTGGCAAAGTAAAGAACAGAATCTTTATCTTCCCTGGTTGTTATCAAAATAGATGTGGTATGACCCACAAATTGAACATGAAATGACAGGTCTGCTTGCAAAAACTAATGCAAAGTGAGCTAACTGGCATTCTTTTGTATATATTAGATCCAATTCTCCATTGTCCTCCACTGTCTGCAGCCATTATACACCACAGAAGTTCAGCATATGGAAGATGTGCATGAAAATCTGTTTTAAATATCTTGCTTTTCTTCATTAAGTTGGTAAAGATATTTGGGACCATTATAACTGCTCTGATCTGGTATTCCCTCTTACAAGTTACTAGGTATTTTTAATTATGGTGGTAAGATTTTAATAAGGCTATCAGTGCCCCGGGCCAATGCCATAACCCAGTTATTTGACATGTTGGGATGACAAGCATCTGTTAGAATGTGCAACCTTGTTAATGGGAGATCCATGCTAATGAGGGGGAACCCTGGTTGTCTACAGGGCTCCTGTAGCAGCTCCCATTTGAACCTTGACTCCTCTTTCCAAGAATGAGAGCACAAGGAGAAGAAAGGGCTGGGTGTCAATAAAATCATTGTGTTCCTTATCCCTTTGGGCTCGCAGGTACCTAGGTTGTGAAGTAGAGCAGCCCCAGTGTGAAGCAAGTGTAAAGATCTCTAGAGAGCTTCCCCTGTCCCACTTCCCACCTTGTACGGCACGTGGCTGAGCTGCACCGTGGTATCTGGTCTCTTCTCACAGGTAATTAGTGACAGAACGAGAG
>BJBW01004975.1:0-10302 GCA_004320125.1 Scolopax mira
GTTTCCAGTGGGACAGGGCCAAGAAGGCCAATGGCATCCTGGGGTGCATCAAGCAGAGCGTGATCAGAAGATCAAGGGAGGTCATCCTGCCCCTCTGCTCTGCCCTGGTGAGGCCCCATCTGGAGCACTGGGTCCAGTTCTGGGCTCCCCAGTTCAAGAAGGACAGGGAACTGCTGGAGAGGGTACAGCAAAGGGCTACAAAGATGATGAGGGGCCTGGAGCATCTCCCTTATGAGGAGAGGCTGAGGGACTTGGATCTTTTTAGTCTGGAGAAGAGAAGACTGAGGATCTGATCAATGCTTATACGTACTCAAAGGGTGGGTGTCAGGAGGATGGGGCCAGTCTTTTTTTCAGTGGTGCCCAGTGACAGGACAAGAGGGAATGGGCTCAAACTTGAGTATAAGAAGTTCTACCTAAACATGAGGAGGAACTTCTTTCCTGTGAGAGTGGTAGAGCCCTGGAAGAGGCTGCCCAGAGAGGTGGTGGAGTCTCCTTTTCTGGAGACATTCAAACCCCACCTGGACACATTCCTTTGCAACCTGCTCTGGGTGGACCTGCTTTGGGAGGAGGGTTGGACTAGACGATTGCCAGAGGTCCCTTCCAACCTCATGTAATTCTGCGAGAGGGTTATGGCTTGGTGGAGGTGGTGTTTTTATCATCTTTGGACGCTGGGTTGTGCTCCTACGCTTTGACAGCCCTGCAGTCTATCAGTCCCTTCCTGTGCAGCACTTTCTGCTCAGCAGAGGCATGACAAGCCTCCCTGCAATCCTCCTTCCCCAGGTTTTGCCACAGCTCTGCCTTCCCCCAGCCCTTAATAACACCCCACCTCGTGTGGAGGGGGGGAAAACCTCAGCACCTTCTTTAAAATGCCTTTTTTTTTTTTTTTAATGATTTTTTTCGTTGTGCGTTTGCAGAAGGGAAATCAGATGTGAGGCCAAAACCCAGCTGAGCACGGAACCGCGTTGCTGTTGGACAGTGAGCGGCGCCTAAACCCCTTTTGAGGCCAAACTGGGGGGGATTATTTACCCTTTCCAGGGTCGGAGAAGGGCAGGGTAAGGCCCGCAGCAGGGATGCCCCGGCGGCGGTACCCCGGCCCCGGCAGCTCCCCCCTCCCACCGCTGGAGCCGCTCACATTCCTTGGCTGGAGTTGACAGGCGCTGCCGAGCAGCTCGAATCCGGTTCCCACACTGGCGGGGACCTAAAACTAACATCCCCGAATGAGGTAACAGCACTTGAGTCAACAAACTGCCCCCGCCAGCTGGACGGGGTGAGGGGGACCCGCGACCCTCAGCATCGGGAGGGGGAACCCTCCAGCCCCACTGCCCCCAGCCCTGGGGGGGTGTCGCACAGTAAATTCCCTCGGGTCACCTGGGTGTGGGTCTGGGTGGTTCCCCCTGTTGCTTTTGCATCCTCTAGTTGGAGCAGGTTCTGCTCCTCTCCAGCATCCTCCAACTCGGCTTGCTGGTCACATCTGCATCCCGTCTGGGACACAATGGAGGAGCCACGCTGGCTCCCTGGGAGGTGGCTACAGGGTTGTGTGGCTCAACCAGAGCTCGGGGGACAGCAGTCACCTCAGACATGGTCACCTCTTGCTCCACCTAACGTATTTTGGGGTTGGGATGAGGAATGGGTTATCCCTCCATCCCTCAATCCATCCATCCTGAGGCTGGAACACCCCAATCAGCCAATGAAAACCCAACTGGGGATGCACTTGTGAGCCATAGCTTGGGAAGGACATCCTGTGTAACACAAGGCATCAAGCCTCTAAGCCCCATTAATAAACATAGTAAGATCCTACTGTAATCAAAGTAAGGAGAAGTGGTAAAAAGGAGGGAGGGGGAACATGGACCAAACTTCAGCACTAGTTAAAAGCATCCCCTGAAGAAGAAGAATGCTAAGAGTGCTGGGAACCAACAAGCCCACAACATTTGTTTGGTCCACAAAGTGGTGCCAGCCATATATTTGGGCTTTTTTTTTTTTTTTGTATTTACAGTTTGGGTTTTTTAAGTTTTTAAATTCACTGGAGGAGCTGGGGTGCAGCGGGATGCGATGCCTGCAATTCCCAGGTTCAGTCCTGACCATTTTGCTGGGTTCCCTGCATCTCCAGCGCTGCCCCATGAGCCCAGATACACAAGGCAGGGGCGGGGGGGAAGTTTGGTCTGCATTGTATTGCCCCCTCCCCTGCCATGGGTGATCTGGGCACATCTCCCATGGCTGGGTCCCCACGTTGCCCTTGATGCTCCTCTCTGGAGCTGAGCTTTTTGCCCAATGCCACCCAACTCCAGCTCGTTATTGCAGACCAGGATTGGACCCATTTCATGAACGCTTCTCCTTAAAGCACACACTTTCCTGTTTTCCCACGGGTTGCAAAATGCAAAGGATTTTTTCACTTTGCTGTCAAGATTTGGCTAGAGGCTTGTTTACTGGGGCCTACAAAGCAGGGAAGCCAGATAGTGCCATTTCTCTGTTATCTACTCGGCTTGGGAGGCATAAAATTCGTGGCAATTTTCAGGAATAGGCCGAGTGGAAAGTTGAGGGCAAGCGGGTGGGAGGTGTTTTGGCAGCCGAGGTAGAGCGATGCTATGGGAGGATGCACCCTGGCCGTCTTTCTGCAGCTGTTTCGAGGCGTAATTGGCATTTTGTACTAACAATGCTTCAGCTCTTTATTGTGCCCAGAGGAATCCAAGGGAAACAGGCCGGCAGACTCACTGGCTCGCCAGCTCCAGCGCGCCGTTGCCCACCGGAGCGGGCAGAGAGGAGCGATGGATGATGCCAAGCTGTGATGGTTGCCCACCCCACAGGTCACTGGAGCATCGCCATGCACTGGCAATTCCCACCCCGTCTCCAAAAAGTCTCCCGACACAGCTCCAGTAAAGCTGGAGGCCAGGTTGGATGGGGCTTTGAGCAACCTGGTCTAGTGGGAGGTGTCCCTGCCCATGGCAGGGGGGGTTGGAAATCAGGGATCTTTAAGGTCCCTTCCAACCTGAAGCATTCTATGAAGCCACAGTGGCTTCATGCAGAGCACAACTGCACCCAGAAGAATGAGGGAAGCATTAGACACCAGCACGGTCTACAAGTCACCCTGGTGCTTTAGGCTTCAAAATTAGATTTTTGCCAATCTGATGAAATATTTTTACATGTTCAATATAAAAATTTGATGAGAAGCTTTCTCAGTGCGGACATGACTGCATTGCATGAAGGAAGGCAGGGGATGCTCTCAGGAGTGGCTGTTCTGCTGTGGCATCTGGGCCATGGACATCATGGTGATAAGGCCCTTCCTTGGAGTCATCCTCAATGTTAAGGGCATTGTGGTTAAGAACATCATCATCTCTGCAAGTCTGAGGGCAAGGAGCATTTACACTTGGCAGCAGCCAAAGTAGGAAGGTGATGACCATGAGATGGCAGCTGACAGGAGCTTCTCCTCCTCCAGGAGCATGGTGGGTGATATTGGGAGGTCCAAGCCCTCCCTAGGACTGCCAGGCAAAGTCACCACCAAGCCACAGGGAATTCCAAGAGTTGCTGTGGTCAGCAGGAGTGATTGTGCTCATCTAGTATGTGTCTCAAGGGATTGTATGAACACAGTGTAGCTTCACTTTGCATCTCACAGTGAAGTCAAATGTCAGTCCATTTTACAGATGGGACAGCAGAAGTCCATGAACCCCAGCAGCTATTTCTGATGTTGTGCAGCATAAGCTGTGACAAAGTCCCTGAAGTGCCAATTTCCCAATGTTTACACTGCATTGGCAGTTTTGAGATCCAGAAACCAGAGCATTATAATGCCAAAAAAACACCCCTGAGTCCTACCCACAGCTCACATAGATAAAATCACCCTGTCAAGATCTCACCAGCCATGTGGTGTTGTCTCTTCCTCTTTGTTATTAACTTAAAACTTCAACCTATTAAAAAAATTATCAAAATATTGCAGCTTCCCCATTGCAGGAAACTCACAGCTTCAAAAAGAATTGTTTGGAAGGTGTGTATCCCTCAGAAAAGCCAGCGGACAGTATCCACCCACCAGAAGAACAGGTCTTGGTGTATAGTTTGAGTCGGGCTTATTTTTCCCCAATCTTGGCATTACATTTTACTACTCCCTGGTCTTGCAGAGGGTCTGAAACAAATGAAATAATGGATTTTTTGGGGGTCCAAATTTAGGGTTCTATGAGACCTAACAGAGCATTGAGGACCACAGTGAGTCCCAAACTCCAAGCTGCTGTACTTTCCAGTTGCTCTGCGGTTGGATGCCACCCCACCCCAGCTGTGAGGTTGCAAGATCTCACCAAGTACACTACTGTGGGGGAGCTCCACATTTTTTGCTTGGGTTTTGGGAGGAACTTCTGGCCTCTCTGCAAAGGCAAACTGGAAAAAAGGCCTTTGGAGATGGAAAGTTTCATCCTTTATAATTCCCCATTGCTTTTTTTCTGAGACCTGTGTGGGCTCAGCTGGTCCTTCTACTTGAAGAAGACCACACAGGACACTTCTGCTCCTGACATATCCCCTACCGGGTGATGAGTGGGGGTTTGCATTTGCCATTTTACACCCCAAAAGTATTTGCATCTTATTTTGATGGAATTACTCTCGTTTCTATAGGCTCACATGCTCAGAGTACCCCAGGTTAAAAGCTGATCTCCAACAGCAACACAGCTGCTAATCCTACACAGAAGTCCAAAAGGGTGGTACTTACACAATTTCTAGCTTCTTTCAGATAGATCATGGGCCAATTATTTTGCACCTTGACTTCACAGATGACCTGTAAAGACAGAAGAAAAGCAACTCTCAAATCGCTGGCTTAGGTTGGGAGCCCAGTTGGTCACCGATACAACGGCCTGGTCCAAGCCAGGAGACATCCCAAGTAAAACTCTGATCCCTTTTATGGAAACGAGGCAGGTCTGGGAGCCCTTCACTCAACCCTTTATATGCAGAAAGGGCTTTCCCAGAACAGTGAGATGGTTGTCTGTGGGCTTCCCAAACCAGGCTTAGGATTTACAGTACCGGGTAAAGCAGAAATTGCCTTGGGCAGTAGGAAGATCCATGCCAGTTGGCCATGAAGTTGTCCTGCCCTATAAAAGGATCTAGAAGTCTAGAAACAGGATCCCCCTCCTTTCTTTCCAGCACTTCAGTTATCCTGACTTGTGTTTTGAGACCTGCCCTTACGCTCCCAAACCATTTTCTGCTAATATCATCCATGAATGGTTGATGCTGAATTGTGGTCTTTGTCCACTCATCACGTCCAAGTCCACCCCAAGGCAGCTTCTGCTCTCCACAGTGCTTCCCCCTCTCTTCCCAAGTTTCACTTCTTCCCTCTTCAGCACCCAGACCATAATCCCTTTTCACCCCCATCCTCCATATCTCTTCACTGGAAAGCTACAGGAAAAAGGGGTTGGACTGGAAGACCTTGAGAGGTCTCTTCCAACCCAAACCATTCTATGATTCTGTGATCTCAAAGTATTTTCCTGCCTCATGTTTTCCTAAAGCAGGTCTTTCTGACACAGACATGCACAGCAAGAAGGGCTTCAGGCTTTATGTGTCCATGGGATGCCAGCTAAGTATGAATAGAGATCACTATGAAGAACGTAAACCTTGCCATAGATGTCATTACCTCGTTTTGGGGAGAAGTCCACGGTGTCGGGTGTGGGTGTCCAGGACAGCGGCTGGCCATCTGGTCACCCAGGGCTGGAGATGATGGCTGCACACTGGCAGGGGCAGTACTTGTAGGTTTGGTTGACACAGATGCAGGTCTTCCCTGGTCTGGGTCCCCAATATACAGCAAAAAACAATCAGACAGACACTGATACAGTACAGAGGATACGGCTGACACAGTTCATGATTGGCTGAAAATAAGTTTTCAGCTCCAGCCCTGTCTTGAAGTTCAGTGTGTCAAAGCTTGGAGAAGCTTTGGCTTTCTTCTTTCTATTTAATTATGTTATATGAAAAAAAAAATAATTGTTGCAGAGTGTATTTTCTGCTGCTGAAACCCATCAGACTCTTCTGGAGAGATGAACCCAGGGTACTATAGCTGTGTGCTGGTAGCTGGGTGATCCAAAAAGTAGTACTTCTGGGTAAACGGGATGGCCCTCATTTCCATTTATCTGAGGTCTCTTCCATATAGTTTTTTTCAACAGAGGCAGACTATCTGAGCTGGCTATCGAGGATCTCCCAGTGAATGGAGTTCATCATACAATACCCCTGACAAGTGGATCTCCATCGGCTATGGAAGAAGCCCAAGGTGATGTGCTTAGAAGACCCTTGTGCTATGGGAGACAACCCTGCCTGCCTGCTACTCTAGAGGGGCACATCTACTAGCCCCAGGCAAGTGTCTCAGATACCTGAGATCACCTCAGATGCCCTTTGCTAAGGTCTGTAGCATCTTACAGTTTCTTGTGTAATGGGAGTAGTGCAAGGAGCACAGCAACCTCCTGCCTGCCCAAATCCTTTTGAAGAAATGGATCTCTGCCCCTGGGTTCCTAATGGATCCTTAAATGATGACAAAGAGAATTAAAACATCACATCCTGTTCACAGCCTGTTTGCTTTTGGGACTCCTGACTCTTCCACAGAAAAGATAAAGCATGTTTCTCTCCCAGATAAATTCTGAAGGTTCCAGGACAGAATTGATTTCAAAGCCATCTGTTTCTCTCGCATTCTCTCACCTATTTATTAAATGTAAAAATTCTTTAAACCTCCCCATGCTCACTGCCTGAGGTCAAATTTGAATTAACATAATATCATAGATCATCCTTTAATGGAGAACAGTCCTGTGGAGCAGGAGAGGAAAGAAACAGCCTTCATGAAGAAACCCATTTCATCTCCTAATACTTCCTAACATGCCTAAAACATGACTCAGGTGGAGCCAAGTCTTGAAAGACTTGGAAGATGGTCTTGCATTAAGACCTTGGCCCCTTTAGTGATGCTGACAACCCTGGAAGGCTGAGGGGGAAGAAGACAGTTTTTTGAGTGGCTTCTGTATTTCAGGTAGCTGGAATTTGTGTCAAGAACAACTTTCTCCAGAAGGACTTCAGTATCATCACAGCTTTTTTTTTTTCAGAGCCAGGTGTGAGCTGGACCTGCAATCCCACACAAATCTAAAGACCCCATGGAGCCCTTACAGTGCCACTGTGTGATCACTTCCCCATATATGCAACCAGACAAAGTGTCTCACCAGGACACTTAGGAACTAACACGGGTCTGCAAAGCTCCAGAGGTCTAGAGGAAGCATATTAATGGTGTTCAGTAAGAGCCTAAACACCACGTGGACACTCATAATGCTTCTTAGACAGAAGTCAGCAACCAAGCACGCAGAACAATGATGAATATCTGACCCAACTTCTTTCTTAGACTCTTTAGAGGTTATAAACTCAGAGTCTACACCAAATCTCCTTAGTCATCTAAAGCTTATTTTCTGTGCATGCCCAGACAACCTTCACTAAGCTGTCAGCCAAACTAGGGATCTTCTACAGTCAGCATTCCAGGTGCTGTCAATCTGTTTCACCAGCTCCACAATGTCATTCTCCATCTCCAAACTAATGGCTGCTGGCTCCCTTTTGCAGTCACTGAAGATCAAGTCATTGCAGTTGGTGGAACTTCAGGCACAGCTTGGTCTATCCAAAAACTAATGTCTATGTTTTGCCAGTTGATTCATGCTTTGAATTTTACTAACTGCATTGACTCGAACTCCACTGATGACAACAGGGTCCTAAACACCCAGTTGTCATGGAGACAACTAGGCTGGAAGGTCCTAAAATGAGACAAGGTGATGACACCCCATAATGACAAGAGGTGTTTAGGGTAGCCAAAGGAAAAGACCACAAAAAAGCCTCCCATCCCAAGAAATCAAGGTTCTCATCTCCTGGTACCTGCTTCAGGAGCCAGCGTGGTTGCCTCTGAGACCTTGTGGATGCTGCCAGGTGATGAAGATGCAGACACTTTACTAGTAGTGGGAGAGACGGATCCATCAAAAGGGGTAACAGAAGTTTTGATGCTTCCAGGTCTGGTGGAAGAGGTCAGTCCCTGTCCTGGAGAACTGGGAGAAGAGTGAGGCTGCTTGGTGACAGATGTGGAAGAAGAAACACTATGGTCCCTGAGCCCAGGAGCATGGCTGCTTGGTGGGACTCCGGTGCTTGCAGCAGTGCTGGTCAATTGGCTCAAAGGCTGCCTTGCCTGAGCTCCCACACTGGGATTGGGTGTGACAGCAGTTGTTAAACCTCCTGGGGTGGCTGGAGGACTGCTCACATGACTGGGGGCAACACTCACAGCAGTGGTGGCTGATGAGCTTCCCAGGCTGGCTGGAGGAACAGTCTTCTGCTGAGCCACACTGGAGGTTGCAGCAGAGGTGGCTGCTGAAGCTCCAGAGATGATTGTAGTGCTGATCTGCTGAGGCTGGTGGGGAGATAGTGAGGGGGCAGGTGGTGAGTTTCCCAGGTTGTTTGTGATGGTAGTCCCTTGATCTGCAGTAGGAGATGCCACAGAGGTGGATGATGGGTCTCCTAGACTGCTTGTAGTGGTGGTTGCTTGAGGAGTGGTGGGCGATATTACAGGGACAGGTGGCGGGTTTCCTGAGTTGTCTGTGGTGGGAGTCACTTGATCTGCAGCAGGTAATGTTTCAGGGGCAGATGATGGGTTTTCTGGTTTACTTGTAGTGGTGGTCTCTTGCACCTTGCTGGTGCCTGTAGTTGTGATCTGCCCATTTTCTTCTGGCCTTGCAGCAGTTGTATGTGGAACATCTTGAGAGCTGACACCTAGGGAAAAGTAAAAATTCCAAGATAAACTTTGAACTGAGAAAACTACCCTTGGTTTTCACCCAGAACAGGTATCTGTAGAACTAAATGCTGATCAGAAACATGAGTCATTCACTCAGGGCTTGTTTCATACTCCTTAAATTCATATCAAATGCCACGTGCTAGTATCACTATGTCAAGCAGCAAGCAGAGCAGAGGAAAAGGAGAAGTCAAACTTCCACTCATCCACAAGCACTCCCAAGTCCTTCCCCTCATGGCTGCTTTCCAGCCATTCTCCACCCAACCTGTATTTGTACCTGGAATTGCCACGTCTCAGGTGCAGGACCCTGCACTTGGCTTGGTTGAACTTTTTGCATGAGCAATTTGCACGAGCTCACCTCTCCAGCCTGTCCAGTCCCTTGGGATGGCATCCCTTTCCCCCAGCGTGTCAACTGCGCCACCAAGCTTGGTGTCATCAGCAAACTTGCTGAGGGTGCACTCTATCCCACTGTCCATGTCACCAACAAAGATATTAAAAAGTACTGGTCCCAGTATCGACCCCTGAGGAACACCACTCGTTACTGGCTGCCACTTGGACATTGAGCCGTTGACTGCAACCCTTTGAGTGCAGCCATCCAGTCAGTTCCTTATCCACCAAGTGGTCCATCCATCAAATCCATGATTTTCCAGGATGTCGTGTGGGATAGTGTCAAATGCTTTGCGTAAGTCCAGGTAGATGATGTCAGTTGCTCTGCCCTTGTCTACCAAGTGTGTGGCAGTATCGTAAAAGGCCACCAAATTTGTCAGGGACAATTTGCCCTTGGTGAAGCCATGTTGGCTGTCCCCAATCACCTCCTTATTTTCCGCGTGCCAGGATCTTGCCAGGCCCAGAGGTGAGACTGACTGGCCTGTAGTTTCCTCTTCTTCCAGTCTGTGGGGACTTCGCCAGATTGACACCATTTTTCAAATGCGATGAAAAGGGGCTTAGCAACTGAGTTTTCATTCAGTTAGCCAGAAAATGAATCTGTTTTATAAATAGGGCTGTAAAAGTTTGACAGGGGTTTTGACAAGGAAGGTAAAAAAAAAATAAAATAATCCCCTGAAGGTAGAAACAATACAAAAGAGGTGTAAATAAAGAAAGGGTCGGAAGGAAGGTGGAGGAAATCCCCCACCGCTCTCACTTCCTTTTCATAACCCGGCCCTATCCCAGAGAGGCAGGAAGCAAACACACACCTAAAGAGAGGTAGAAAAGACAATTCAATTCAACTTGGTCCAGAAGAGAAAGAGTCAAGTCCATACTTTGGCTGTGGGCCAGCCTCAGTGGCTAGCTGGGACCCCGCTAGCCAAGAAACCAGCATCCCCGCCCCAAGGAGGGGAGCTGCAGCTATGTTTTTACCACTTTCAGCAAAAACTGGGGGGAGGGAGGAAGCCCAATGCAAGGGGCTGCTCTGCTGATGGAGAAAGCTGGTGTTATCCTCTGTCCCTGGCTGGGGTGGTAGTAGGGCTTCTTTCAAGGCACACAGGGTGACACAGCCCTGAAAAGCAACGGGGAGAAGAATCAAGACTCAAGCTGATGCCCACAAATCTTACTTG
>BJBW01004976.1:0-95338 GCA_004320125.1 Scolopax mira
GTGCTCGGGGATATGGATTAGTGTTGGGTTGGTGGTGCTTTGGGTGTGGGGTTTGTGTGGGTTTATAGTTTTTTGGTTTTGTTTTTTTTGTTGTTGTTCGTTTGTGGTGTGTGGGTGTTTTTTTGGTTGGTTGGTTGGTTGGTTTTTTTTCACTGGTTGGACTAGATGATCTTGAAAGGTCCCTTCCAACTTAGGTGATTCTGTGATTCTGTGTTATGGGAGAAATAAAGACAGAGAAGAAGGGAACATGCCAGAGCTCCCAGTGTGTGTGTGTGCGTGCAGACTTCAAAAACCAAAATATCTCCCCGTATAAATGGCTTGTTGCAACGTCATGATTTAGATGTTTGTTCTTGGACTGATTCCTGATGTTATTCACTGGAAGTGCAAATGGCTTCTCAGAATTTTGTCTAGTCTTCCTTTAAATGTCCAAGTGATGTAATGAAGATGTAAAATAAGTCTTAAATGCAGTTTTTGTGGCACTTAGAAGAGAAATTTCTTCAATCTGTTTTTAGGGCTTTAAAACTAATCTCTCAATTGCAAACTCATGCAGGCATGATCTCACCTTTTGGCTTAAAAGTCATTTCATCTTGCCAAAGAGTGTTGCTATTCCTCACCTTTTAAATGCAGTTTGATCTTCTCATGCAGCTCTAACAATAAGATTTTTGATGGGTTGAAGGCAATTGCAGAAAATAACAACTTGGCACAAGGGAATGCAGAATGACTGATAATTTTGCAGAAAAAAATACAAGTACTTGACTTCTGAGGCTGTAGGGTAGCAAATGTCCTTGCCTAAAGCATATAAGCAAAACTGAGACTTTCTAAAAGGTTTTTGTTTTCCCTCCCTATTGCTTAATCTTCCAAAGTGCACACTTATTTTTTGTCTTTGCTAATAATTATATCCCCATGAAAGGATATCATTGTCATCAGAGATTTTCGTACGGCAGGCTTGTTTCTAAATATTTGTTAAAGGGGTAAAAAAATCCCTTCCAGACCTCCACCTTGTTTGACTAGTGCTTCCCTGCATAGTTGAGAAGAACTCAGGAGCTACACCACCATTACCATGTCCCTAGCTAGTTTAAACCTAACTCTGTAGCGTTGTTACACGACACTGCAGCTTACAATTCAGATGCAAGTCCTTAGCCCTTGGCATGTCACTGTTAGTAAGATCATCTCTTTTAAGGTTAAAAATAAAAAGAAAACCAACAGTAGAGAGGGATTGTAAATTATTTAGGACAGCATCTGTGTAACAAAGGAGTCTTTGTCACTTAGCAACTACCACTGACATTGTATTTTATGATCATAATGTTTTATCACTGTGGCTGGTACTTGTCAATTCAGTTCTGCTCCAAAAGTAAGTACTATTGGGCAACTTGGGTTTAGATATGAAAGTCACATCATTGCAGTGATGAAAACTGCTTAGATCACCATACCATCACTGAAGAGATGCAAGGCCATGATAAACTCTGAATAATTCATCTGAGTTTTAAAGGACAGTGTGTTGTAATGGAGCCATACACACATTATTTACAAATATGTGATGAAATAATGTGGTTGTTAGAACTCATGTTCCAATCAAGGGTCAAATTCCAGTGCAAAACCAGACCAAAATCTTTCTCATTTTTCCCAGGTTGCTTCTCGCTTGTTTACCAACAGATATTTCCAAGTGAAGGGCATAAATTTGTGCTGATTATATTGATCATATTGATTGTATTTAAACTAACTGCTCTGGATATCTCAGTTTCATGAAATATAACTTTAAAGAGTAGAAATAAATTCAAATAGTGCCTATCCGATCTGGTGCCCAGGATGGAATTTGTAATGCTCCAACTATCAGCCTGCATGACTATTAGCACTAATTGCTTCCTGAGAATACTGCAAACATAGCATATTAAGATGTCTTTTCTCCTTAGTACACCTCTAACACCATCATTATGAAATTTGATATAAATTTTGTTGTTCTATAGGCAGAATTTTAAAACGCTTGAATTTGAGTCAGCATATTATAGGCAATGTTCAGACTGCTAAATATCTTTAATATTCCATGCATGTACAAATAATTTTCCCTGTTTTTTTCCCAAGTACAGTAATGCTTAAAACCAATCTGTAAGATAAAAGTTGTCATATAACCCTTCCACACAAAGGATGTTGACTATACAAAATTCTGAGAATATGATTAAATTTTCACCTAAAATTGTTACATAAAACAGAATAAAAATATTATTACCCAAGTAAAATATATTTTGCATTGCACAGTATAGATACTGTTGAGAAGACTGGAAAAAAATTTCATTGTTTTGAGCAAAAAAGAAATGGCTGGTGTAATGCTGTGGCATTTTATATAGATCAATTTCTGTGATCAAATGTGAAATAAAAGATTCATGCAAGATCCCAAGCACTCTTACGTATGATTTTAAAACCAACAAAACTAATGAAAAAGCAGCAATTCAAAATTGAAAAAGAGTCTGTCGCATAAGTGAGCCTATGCTCAAAAATCCATTTTTAAGGTGTCACTTCCAAAAAAAAAAAACCTAATCAAATCCTGAAAAAGAAATGCCACATAACTATCTAAAACTTCACTGCCTCCAAACAAATGCGATTTTCATCAGGTTTTAAAAGTGAACACATTTCAAAAGTAGGACTGGAGAGATTTCCATAGTTGATGGAAGTCTTCCTGCAGCAAGGCTTGCCAGTGTGCAGTCTCTATGTCAAGGCAAGATATCCTCTGTGGCTGCACTTTCCTGAGGAGATGGATGTGGTCTCACTGGAACAGCTTCCAAGCTATTCATATCTTTACATTTTTCAGACACAACACACTCCACCCACTACCAAAGAGCTGGCCCATAGACACTGAAGAGCACTGTGCTCTTAATGTGTGCATCACAGCTTTCTCTATTACCTTGTCTCTCAGTTGAGATTAAATTCAGTTTTCTCAGGTGTAGTAGTAACAAAGATGTTATATATCATAGTTGCTGTAAAAAGCATAACACCTGAGAAAAACAGTTGTTCATTGTGTGATGATCAAGCACAATTTACAAGGTTCTGAAACATTCTTTCCCTGTCACTCCCTCCAAATTATTGTCTCATTTGGCAAACTGAATCACACGATCTTTGAGATACGCCAGTTGTTCTCCCCCATCTACCAATATCCCTTTCATTTTTTCAGTGTCAGTACTTAGCTTTCTCTACTCCCCATACATTTCTTGGTCCAAAGGGAGATAGTGAAGCAAGAGGAAAGAAGGAGAATATTATCAGCACTTTGTGAACACTCTTCTGCTGCTTTCCTTTCCCTTAAACATCTATATATTCATCCATATGGGAGATTAGGCAGAACTTTGTGGCCTAAGACTGATGTTCTCTTTAGCAGAGAAATGACTTTTTTTTCCCCTCTGGGCTCTCAGCAAGAAATGATTGAAAGTGTAGACATTCCTGGCTACTCATATTCAAGTGCACCTTGCAGGGTCTGAAGTTCAATGCTGATGATAAAAATGGTCATTAATAGTACTACAGTAATCATTATAATGTTAGTTTTTTATAAATTCATTCATGTCTTTAATAAATTTGAAGGAATAATTACAGGCACTTTTATAGACATGGATTATTTAAGAATAGAGCTTGTGAATATTTGATTCTTGTTTTATTAAATTAGAAGTCCAGGCTGATTAAAGACATGGAAGAATTTCTGTTTACCTTTAAGAAGTATTCAGGAAAAAGGACTGGGTTTTGTCTCCAAAATTTATACTTAGCATTTTCATATCCAAACACATCCTCTGTAATTGTATAGCTTTTATATTGTTTTTCTATTTAGTATGCTATAATTCACATAATGTTTAGGAGAGAATGAAAATAGTAGTAACTATGATTGAGTTGTTGTTTCACAAGTTTGGCAGGAGATTTAATTGTGTATTTCTATATATCTACTCTAGATGGTACTCTTAAGGAAGTTAACAAATTAATGAATTCAATGCCTAGAAGCTAAGGGGAAGTGTTGGAAGAACAACCCTGGGAAGAAGGAGCAATAGCAGATAATACTAAATGTAGTCACTTCCCCAAATCCATCTTTCTCCATCGTTGGCTTCTTGTAGAGGTTCAGTGATGGAAAAGCAAACTTTCTGCATTGTCATGGTTTGTGTTGCAAGTCTGGCCACTGTATTTGTTATATAGTATTCCTGAGTCATGAGGAGGCAGAGACAACCCCCTGTTTCAAGAAAACAGTCTCTAGCTATGTTTCAGAAATGCTTTCAAAATTTTATTAATATTCCTAAAATTAAAACAAATATACTGGGGCTTGTCTCTGGAGGTGTTTTAATCCATCCCTGTAAATTTAGAGAGCTGTGTTTTGTCATGTTAAATTTGTTTGATAGGTTAAGGGTACAGATTGATTGGTCAGTCTATCTATCTACCTATCCATTTATCCTAACAATCTAAATTTTCTACTGACTGGATTGAAGTGGACTTTTGCAAGTGCTCTGTTTCAGTGAGGATGAACATTTCTAGTAGTCTGTAATATTTCGTTGCCAGGTGAAGCTCTTCTTGCCATACATGTCCCATGGAGTATGTTTGCATTTTCCAAGAATTCTATAGTATCCAAATTTATTTTGTATTCTGAGATGTGTCCAATAACAATCGGTGTTAACAATTTACCAACAAAATCTTCCATTTATAAATGAAAACATAAACAGCATTTTCAGAGAAGTGGGTTTTTGTATTCTGTTGTGTTATTGTATACCACTGACTTCCACGTCTAGTCAGAGGTGCAAGTTGAGATGTAATTCCAGGGGCAGTGATGTGGGAAGACAAACCTTTTGGGATTAGTGAGGCGAGAATGTTCAGAAACAATGCAATTAGTAATCATCTTTGAAGAGAATCGTTTGAAATTTAAATCCCAGCTATAAATTGGCTATCAAAGGTGAACTTACAAAAAAAAAAAAAGAATAAATAAAGGGAATTGTCTTTCCTATAGTAAAATATGGGAAAAGATGACCCTTTGCTATTATTTTTTTCTGAATTGCTAGGTCCCTATCTGTAAATGGACATGGATTCAGACAGAGTGTTATCAATCCAATTTTGAAAAGGCTTTAGCTAATAATACTTCGATATTGTTTTGACACGGGAAGCTAGAATGGGTCCTTTCTAGGATTGGAAATGGTTGAAATAACAAGTTTCCCCTGAAGAGCAAAGTATGTCTCAAGCCACTTTGGATGTAAGCAATTCTGTATATAAAATAATCTTTATTAAAACAAAAGTCAGTGGAAAATCCATCTGGGCCTGGTGCTTTTCCAGCTTTAACTTCTGTGACTGTTATATTAAGTTTTTTGCCTTGCAATGACTTCTTTCTATAAAAAATGAAATAATAAAATCCTAAACATCTGCACTGATTCAGCTGAGTGGGACATAAAACTTCTGAAGTCACTCATTGATTGTCAATTGCAGTGTAATTCCTATCCAAAATAGCAATCATTTTTATTTAGTAGCTTTTTTGGATAAGCACCCAAAACAGCAACTTGCTAGGCCCTACACCACACTCTCCCAAAACCTCTTCAAAGAAAACTAGGGCAAATGTTGGTCTCTGCTTTTGTATCTTACTGATTTCAGACTTGAATTAATAAGGGTCCGTAGTGTCTACAAGGAAAGACTGATGTATATCATAAGCAAAAGCTTTCATTTCTATCACTTCAGTGTTTTACCACTCTCATGTAATAAAAAGATATATGCAAAAGGATGCCCACCAGTAAAAAAAATGTGTTGCTTGCCTACAAACTATCAAAGAAGGGTCTGTCAAAGCACTAGTTAATAAAACCATTGGAATTCCGGGTGTTTGCTACACTTGCAGAGATTGAGGGTACGTGATGTTACTAAGTGGGGCCAAACACACTACGTCTATTGGGGCCAAATCTCACTGCAACACATGATCTTTGACCCTAAATTGCTCTCATGAAACAGTCATCCTTGCTTTTAGTTAATGCCTGATGTACTACAAAGTAATTTGGATCACAGTAGACAGATTACGTTGCAGGAAAGGAAGAGATCCTTAGCTGTAGGACTGCAGATCTTCAAAAAGGAGGTGGGCTCAGACCTGCTGTAGCTGACAGCCTCTTGTGTCTTGTGTGAGTTCAACATGGGAAGAGGAACTGGCTTTTTGGTTACATCACCTTCATGGGAGGAATGCCATGTGGCATCCAGATTTGCAAAAAAGGTGACCACAAATACTGGAAAACAGGAGCTTATCAGATCCAGCCCCAACTCAACTTACCATCTTGAGCTGACTTCCTATCTGGAACCACTTACCCTATGGGTTCCGTAGGTTGTTGGGGGTTTTCTCCTCTTTTTTTTTATTTAAATGAGAGTCCCAGTTCCCTTGCCTGGGCATGAAAAACACCTGTGCCATAGCTTCGCCCTGGGTCCTCTGCAACATCTGTCTCCTTCACTCCCAACTCCTGAAGCCTGACAACTTCAACCAATGAAACGCTAATCAATTTTTTTCTCCCACTTAATTGGATTCTTTCCATTCCAGAAGGCATACCAAATCGTTGGGATCATTGATCACTAACAAAAGCGTGGACCCCATGCAGTTGCTTAGCACTGAGCTAAAAAGCCAACATAATTCAAGGCAGGTTTTTTCAGTGAACAAACCGAGCAGATGCCTGGAGCAGAAACATGGAAGGAACAGCATTTCCAGAGAGCTCTGACAGACAGCAGTGCTGTACCAGCTGGTTCAGCTACGCCAGCGTAAGGATGGGATCAGCAAATCATACACTGCCTGAAGCAATGGCTGGTGTAAGTTCTGCTTCTGCTCTGCTCCCTGGCCTTGCCTGACAGTGGGTTTTGATGATTTCACATGTTTAAGAATTCTGATTCTCGCTCTTCCCAATTTCACAGCTACTGAGGTGCTTCTCTCCTTGTAGAGTATCTGGAGTGGGGAAGACTGGGAAAAACATTACTGAGTTAAGAGAAGGAAAAGGAAAGTTGAACATTACTTACTCTAGGGAACAAAGGGTGGTAACAAAAGAAGTAGACAATTGACACCTGTAATTGTTAGACTTCTTCAGATGTACAAGCAGTCACACTCAGCTTTCAGTCCCAGCATCCTGTAACATACTCAATTGAGCTTACAAAGAAAAAGAAGGTAAAAATAACTCTTTACAAAAAGTTATATCCAAAATCGCAAGATGAAATGTAAATACTAATCCCCAAGAAAGGCAACACAATCATGACCATTGTCCCTGCTCAGTCTGTCGATGCAGCGAGTCTGGTCAGAATTAGGCTGCTCCATTAGACACGGCCAAGTGAAGGAGCAATATATGACACAGTATATAATAAATCCTTTAACACAGAGAGCTTGGAGGAAGTCTGTATTGGTTACAGGAAGCGAGAAAACTCCAGGTCCCCTTTCCACTCCAGAGATCCAGCTGGAAAACACGATCAAGTGAAAAGAGTTCTCAGTAAATGTGCTGCTAGCTTACCAGCAGAATACCTGTTACACTTCTTGCTACAGCAGCATCTTCAAAAACTTGGAAATCTTTCAAACAGCGCTGGAAAGAAACAAGCCATTGTGGCAATGAAGAACTAGCCATTGTAGAGCTTAATCCAAACAATATTCATTCAGAACAGGAAAGAGCTAAGTCTATTAGGAGGCTGTTAGTGATTTATTTGCTTTTTTTACAGAGTCATGTAGTGGGTAAAGGCAGCTAATCTTGTTGGACTCCATTAAGGAAGTCTCTTCAGGCTTCAGACAGCCATGCTTCCCCCACCTGGGCTTCACCAGCAACATGACTGGAAATTTCATGTAATGTTCAAGGCGTATTTGCATAGACATGGAAGCAGACTTGCATTAATAAAACCTGTATTAAGAGCCTAAAAATCCTCATCACGTCATTGGGCATGTTCCCTGGACATTTTTTTTTCATCAGAAATATTTCCTGACTACCTCCTTTATTTCTGTCACATCCATGATGGTTTTAATACCAGTTTTATCATACAGCTGAAGTCACAGTGAGAAGAATTATTTTTTAATTGATTCTTCTTTTTTTTTTTTTTTTTTTTCCCTGAAAGAGGAGAAGGAAGAGTTTTAAATATATCTAATATTATCTGTCTTCCAGAGATACTACTCTTAAACCCCCAGGGTTTAAGATACAGAAAGGAAACTAGGGAGATCATAGGCAGGATTTGCCATAGTAGAGACAGTGAAGTCTGGAATCATTTTGTCATCTATTTAAGGAGACCTAGAATGATAATCCTGTACTTCCTACAACCCAGGATTTAAATTGAAAGTGTTTTATGCATCCAAAAAATCACACCACCAAACTAGTAAGTAGAAGCAATGGAGTTGCAGGACAGGTGTGCCCAGTCCTATCGAGGTCCTTTCAGGTTTTAGGGAAAGGCATGGTTTGTGAGAGTGATGGGGTTTGTCTGAGTTTGCTTTTCTTTCTCCGGCCCAGAGGAAGCTGGGTTTAAATTGTGAAAACAGGCTGTGAGATTTCCAAGGGGCGGATGGCCACGTGCCAACAAGTACATTTCTACCTCGGAAAGATAAAAGCAGGGCTCTTTCATCGGCTGAGTTGCTGTAACAGGCAAACTCGCTTAAAAGCGTGAGCTGATTTCTGCCGCCTGCTCATGACACCATGTCAGATGGCGCCGGGGGCTCCGGGTGTCCTTCTCCTTGTCCCCCTCCCCACGGGCAAGGAGGTGGCTCTGCTCCAGGGCAGTGGTGGGGCCTTGGCCGGGCTGGGGGCTATGCCCTGCCCAGCAAGGCTGCCTCCGACACCGACCCTCGGCTTCCTGCCTGTCTCCCCCCTGCTCCAGAAAGACGTTTCCTTGGCTTGCTTTTTGAAATATTATTAACAACCTGAGACAGAAAGCAGAGATAGAGGTTCTGGACAGTTTTCCTTGCTGACGTTGATCCAGGTCTGAACATTTATGGGAATCCAGCAACAGATACTCATAATTTATTGGAACACGGCTCTTCAACGGTGTAAAAAAAAATATTGACCTTTCCTAATAACAAAAAAACCTGATAAAAATCGCCATCAATTAGATGCTGGTAAAAACATTTACAGAAAGTTGTGGTGCAGTGGTTTGTCTTTTTTAAAATTAGATCAATTTTCTATTTGTGGCTTTTAATCCGATCCCACTTAACCTGCTTTTTATTCCATCAACTTTTTGGTGAAATCCAGACATCCTGACAGTATTTGGGATCCAGCAATGGATAAGCAGCCTCACAGGAACTCAGTTCCCCTTCAAGTCTGCATGAATGAAAAAAAATGAGTTTGGCAGCATTCAAGCAATACATTCATGAAGTCCTTTGAAATGGGAATTACAGTATAATTCAGCATGATTATAAATGCTTTAAAATGTGTAAGCCTAAACGGCAAAGGGAATTGTATACTGTAGTTAGTGATAAATGTTCCATGCAATATACTGGTTTTAGCTGTCCCACTTCCCCAGTGCTCAGTGGAATTAAGTAGTTAAATTTACGTGCATAGTACTGAAACTGCAATGCTGAATGTCAAACTTGGACCTGTTTTTCTCCTAAAGCATAATAAAAATACCAGTGGAAAAAACTGTCCCAAACCTTCAGTCTGGTAAAAGGACTGCAAGTCAAGCAGAAAATGTAAAACATCTCTGGTTTTCCTGACCAACCTGTCACAGCCCAATCTGTTGTGACAGTGTGGGAAGCACAGCCTGAAAGCACGTTGGGGAAGGGTTCATGGCTTAGGCTCCTCTCTTTTTGACAGAGGTGAAAGTCTAGGTACAGCAGGCCTGCCTGTGCTAACAAGGTGGCTTTTTTGCAAGCCATCAAAGTCAGAGGTGGGACACAGAGGGTTTTCTGTCTTCTGGGAGGTCCTAAGTTGGCCACTATCCTTCTTTCTGATCTGGAAGTTCTCTTAATTCTCCAGTAAAGCTCGGGATGTTCTTGTTTGTCCTTAGTGTGAAAGCATAGTACTAACCATAGAGTACAGCCCTCCCTCAGTTCTCTATTTACCCTTTCTGAGGCCGCAGCATAACTACTTGTGATTACTGGTGGCAAGGAGAAAGTAAAGGATGTTGTATAACTGCCCATTTCTAAGCATATATCTGAGCAGCTAGGTCCTTGCAGGACAGCAGCAGCTGACCTCCCTCCAGCTGAAGCACCAGGATACTGTGTGACCTGAGGAAGCATCAGAGGGAGCCAGTCTGTAGGTGACACACGGGTCCTTTCTGCAAAGGCCACCACAGCAAAGTTTTTCAGGGGGAACCCAAAATCCCCGCTCTGAAACAGAAAGACTCACTAATTTCTGAAATAAAGGAAGGAAAGAGCTACACCTGTGGGGCTAAGGGTGGAGGGGCCATCTCAGGTGTTAGCAATCTCTTGTGATGAGATAGGCTGAGGACACCTGTTATTTGCACTCTGCTGATTTGTGCTCTCTTTCTTCAGAAAGGTGCTGTTTTAGGGAGAAGGAGTAACACGTGAAGCTGGGAACAGTCCTTTGTGGTGCTACTTCCCCTTGGGAGAGACTCTAAGGGTGAGTCACTGTTTATGGAATTACTCTGTTTTTTCTGTGATGCATATTAAATCAAGACAGTATGTCATTCTTGAGTTAGGGACTTAAGGAGATGAAAGACAGGAGAGTGTAAAGATGAAGCGAGTTGCTGTGGCCATTTTGGGGTTTCTGGAACATGAGAGCTTAAGGAGACGGTAAAGTTATTGGTTATATACAGCGTGTGTATATTCTACAGCAGTTCAAGATTGCTGTTCTTGTAAAATTACTAATTTCTCTGCCTCTGTCTTTTGAAAAAATGAATTTTTCTGGCTGTACCTGAAAAAGATCTAGGAGTTCTCTGTAAAACATAAGCAAATAAATGCATACATTGTGTATCTTAAAATATATCTTGAGTGCTAATAACTGCAGCTCTATCCAGGGCAAATAGTCCATTATTGTTACAGACCTCTTTATCTGGCACTACCAATTCACCTGAATTTGTTCCAGTAGCTCAGAAATTTGCTTGAGCTTCAAGTTAACACTTAACAAATCTCGTTCAATGTAAACAGACCTCAGTTCTTGGGAACAGCATCGTAAAGAATAACGATTGTGTAGCGATTACTGTAAGACTTCATAGAAAATGTGGGGAAAGGGAGATACTGGCGTTGCTTAACTGAAATGCACTGTAATAGAGCCTCATGAGTGTGTTTGTGAGGGTGGGCCCTTGGGATACCTCTAGCCTCTGGCAAGGAGCCTGAGAGATACCAACACATCAAAATGGAGAACATGTTTTCTTTTCCCTACTGACTCCCTTTCTTCAGTTTTCTCTAGAAACAGTGACTTCTTAGTTCTGCTGTTTGGTGTATTCTGCTCTTTGCTGTTGCTTCTTCAGCTGGGTCATAGGGATCATCTTTTTTGTTTTCTTTTTTCAAAAAAAAAAAAGTCTCACAGTATTTTCAAGTTATTAAGAAATCTTTTTGTTCTTGCTTGACTACAGTAGTCCAAGGCTGCCTTTATTTTGCATCCTTAGTTTCATATATGTGATGCATAGTGTTTAACTAGTGTATTCCTTCTCGGCCTGAAACTGAAGCTTATGTTGAAGTGCTTTAAAAAAACAAAACAATCTTTTTCTGTTTGATAAGCTAAATGAGGACTTGAATCAAAATGTGTATCAAGGAATTTTTGTGGAAGCACAATAAATTGGTTTTTTTACTGTCTCAGGAGATAAACAGGTTCAAGCATAATTTGAAATGTAAGAAGTATTAGTATTTGAACAAGGATTTTTTTCCCCAGGTTTGAAGTAGAAGTTGAAATATTCAATTCCCTTAAATGATTCCCTAAAACTTAAAATTGATAACATAAATATATATGTTATATTATAACATATATAACATATTTTGAATCCTTGACTGAAACAGAAATGCTTTGTTTCAGTTTTTATGTTCTTTATTTCCAGCCTAAAAAAAGTCTATGTCTGTGTTAAGTCTTTCAACATGAAGTTTATTGCAGCAGTTTGAATTCCTGATTTTTAAATGTGAAATTTCTGGTGATTTGCAGCCATATTGAAAACAGAGGGAATTCAGTATAAAATATTAAATGTTTTATGCTGTCAGAGGTGAAATACTTAAAACTTTAGCACAACAACTTATGTGACAATGTGTAGTGAATATGTCGTAATCAACAGGAAAAAGTAAACTTTTTTTTTTTAAAAAAGGGGGGAGATATAACTGTAGCAATACTGGGGGGAAGAACAGAGGAAGCTGTCATGTATACGAGCAAAGTGATGGATTCTGAGAGGCATCAGGAGTGCAAAGCACCTCCTGAAAGGCAAGTTTTCTCTCATTCCTTCTCACTGCCTCTATATTTTTTTCCTCTTGCCAAGTGTCCACAGGGATGTTTCAGAGTAGCTATGCATACTTGAAAAGATTAGAAAAAGTGAGGCAAATGCTGCACTGACACGCACCTTCACTGACATCAAAGGGATGACATACCTCATGTTTCTCCTGCTCCAAGTTTCATTTTTTTTTAAAAAGCAAAAACTGAGACAATATGTCCACTGCTTAAAGGGAAGTGTTACTATTGGTGCCAGAGGGAGAAGGCAGACATTAGCCAAAGAAAAAAAAAAAAATGCTTAATTTAAATGATAGCTATGATCTCCTTTGCTTTAACCTCTCTGATGCTGCTTCTGACCTGTCAGAGCAAGTCTTGACCTCAGTCTCCCAGCTGCAGCCCTTGCTGAAAGCAAGTCTTATCTTGGGCCCCATTTATACAGCAAAGCTTTAGCAAATCCTTTAGTCCCATTGCAGTCACTCACCTAGTCAAAGGCAAGTCTTTGGGACTGTCCTGGTGCAGTGGGGTCACAGGAATTATGGATTTCCAACAGGAAGGGCAGCTCCTCCTTCAAATCGAAAATGTTTCAGTGAACAAACTTGTTTTGCATTTTGCATTTGACATTATTTCTGAATACTAGGAATGTGGGTGGTACTATAACAGCAACAGTCTCAAGGAAAGTATGGATGTATGTCAAACACCATATGCCATCAGGTTTCTCTTCCCCCTCTCAGCCCCTTCCCTCACTCCCCAGTAAGGAGAAAAAGTACTAAGGTTGGGTTCAGAGGAGACCCCATATTTTGGATATCTACCTAACTGTTCTAGCAACAATTCCAGTTTGACCATACCCGAAATACTTTTCTGAAGCAAGATTATGGGGGGTTTTTTTAGGTTTTACCTTAATAGAAATTCTTGGTGGCAAGTGTACCTGCATACTATTTTAGGTAATGCCATTAGATGTAGTGGTGACAAGTTTGCAAGCATGTAATATCCTAAGGCAAATAGATTTGTATGTTCTTTTCCAGACTGGATGATTATGTGGCACTCTCTAAAGACATTTTAGATCAGTAAGGATGTCTCCTCAGAGAATCGTAGTGATAACTACTTTTGACAAGTAGTAATAACAGAAGTTTAGTCCAACCATGAAATGAAAGACTCATGCTGAAGCCAGGATTACTGGCAGTGGACTGCAGGGGCACTGTAATTGCACATCACTTGCTTTAGTGATGGAATGACTGCCTTCACTCCATCTATACTTGCGAATTCAGAATTGCCTGTTTCATACTATCAAGCAAAAAGCATAATATTGATTTGCGGGGATCAATGTAAGAAGCATTGTTTTAACTTACTAGTAGGTAAGATCAATTCCTTCCACAGAAAACCACCGCATTTTATGTTATGTTCTAAATACAGGGAAAATTCCCAAATTCTGTGTGACTTCATTGATTTATATCACTCGGCTAATTAGAAACAACTTACTGATCCTTTCAGTAGCTCAGTTAGGTGGCAAGATCCCCCAGGTAGGCGTATCATGATACTTCTGAATGAACATTTGCAATGATTGTGAGTCTTCATTGTTATTTTACTGAACCATCATAGGCTATCGTTATTACGTGTTGACACAGAGCTACAGAATGGTTGATAAATCTATGTTCAAGTTGTGTTTAAAATCGATATTATAGCAGTTACCATGCCAAATCAATATTTACCAAGTTTCTAGCTCCCAGTGCCTGATGCACAGTAATTCCTCTTCTCACATAGAACATGGGGACCTAATCCAGTGCTTACTGAAGTTGAGAGACTCTCACTGATCTTAGGCTTTGGATCAACCCATGCTAACTTGCCCATATTTGTCATAGAACTATACAAAAAAATTGCATACAACCTGTGCATTTGGTCTCTATATCTTAGTGTTATGCATGTACTATGAGCTTCTGCTATTATTAAAACAGCAACGAAGATGCTAACTTGCCACTGTTGGATTTTTGGACTATTTTGGTGTTGTTACACAGACAATGCCTGCTTAATACAGATAAAAACCACTTGCTTTGAAAATAATCCATACGTTTTGATGAGACAGCAATTCAGAAACAACACATTTGAGACACATCAAGTAAGACTAATTGTCAAAATAGACTTGTGTAACCATCTATGCTTCCGTGTTTTAATTGAGCAGTGGGGTCTTTTTTTCAAAAAGTGTGTTAATTGGGGTCTGCTCATGGGGTAGAGTGACTAATTGAACTGGCATGAGCCTGATAGCAGTTTTTTTCATTAAAATGTTAACTTTTTAAATCAGTGTTACACTGCAAATATTGTCTTTTTTTCAATTGGACTAGTCTCTCTGGCACATGCCAGCTCAATTAGTAACTTGCTTTCATGAGCAGACCCCAATTAACACAGACTTTTCTTAAAGAAGTATTCCACAATTTAAATTAGCACATTTACATTAGAAGTAATTATACTGGTTTTGGTTGTTAGTCGTTCCTAATTTTTCAGATGATTAAATATGCTTTAATGGAAAATGACATTTGTTGATTAATTACTCAAGTTGTGTTGGATGTTTGTAGAAATTATTCAAATGTGGAAGAGAGACCAACTAATCTACGACCAAAACTTATCAGTCCATAGGTACATAAGGTGGAGTTTCTGTCACGATCTATAACTTCCACACACGTTCTGCCACTATCTGGTCACCTCTACAATGAATTAAACTTAATTTTTTTATTAATTGTTTCTGTATTTTTGGCCTGACTATTTATGACCTTTGAAGCAGAACCATGTGAGTTAGCAACTAATTAGGGTACTTTACCTGTAAGAGAGGTGAGCCTATTTTCTTCTTTGAGTGAAAATACGTGAAAAGGCATCCTTGGCATAATACAGATACGATGATGAAGGGCTAATCCAGAACTTCAGAGAAAGAACAGGGAAGTGATGACCTGGAACTAATAAAAACATCTAAGCTCAGCCTTTCTCTCATGAAGGAGGGTACTTGGGTGACTGTTCAGGGGAGGATAGAACTGGCCTTCATGCTTCTTAGGCACATATTTTAAGAAATATATGCACAGCCTGTAGTGTGGATTCTGTACTGTTTTTGACTTCACATGTGACATGTAGTAAGCCATGCTTAAAATTTTGCTAAATGTGAGCAATGTTGCTGCTGTATAACAAGATTTTTGCTTTAGAATTAAGGAAGAAAAAAAAGTTTCAGGTGAAAACAGCTGCCACCATAATCCGTATGAACTATATGAAAGATATTTTACAGTTTGCATTTAAATTTGGAAGGGATCATTAAATTTAATTGAGTACCTGTACGATGAGAGTCATTAAATCTTCTTACATCTCTGTAACTTGTCTTTAAGGCATAACTTGTGGTTAGCCAAAGCATTCCTTCCCAAAAGGCATCCAGTCTTCAAGAGATAGAATCTACCATTTTGCTTAAGAGTTTGTTGCAATGATTAATTGCTCTCATTGTTACAAAACTGTTTAATTATACACCTGGACTTCGTATGACTTCAGTTTTTGGCTTCTGAATCTTGCTATTTTTTTAATACACACACCTCTCCCCAACTATTAAAAACAAAAGCTCCCAAAACACAACACACCAATGTAGCAAATGGAAAAACCCCAACCTAACCTACCCCACCTCCCTGGAAAAAAAGCCCCAAATGAGTCAACTTTGCTTTCCCTTACAGGTTATTTTTCCCTTTTGAAGAGGTGATAGATTCTCAATGTTTATTTAAAACTGTAGTCAGTGTCTTGGTGTCCCTCTACTCAGCTAATGCATGTCTCCAGCATACAGGAAATAAATATTGTCATTATGAGACCCTCTTCTGTTATTGCTCTACATCTGCAACCACTGGGGTGTTCTTATTTGAAGTGTATATATGCAGTGTAGTCATGTTCCTGAACAACTTCAGTCTTCTTCTAAAAATATTGCTTTCCAGACTTCCTATATACCTGATATTTTGGGTACTGTTTATTTAAAAAAAAAAAAAGAACGCACACACACCAAAAACATTAAAAAACCCAGAACAAACTGCCTTGTCATATTGTTACTACCTATGCTATTATAATTGGCTTACATAAACTGTAAGATTTGCCATGTCTGGTGGGAGCAAATCCATCAGGCTGTGGTTAAAATTGGTTTTGTTTTTCTTAACTCTCCTGTTAAGATGTGAAAAACAAGAGAATGCTTTTTCCAAGAGAAGTGTCTATCAGGAACAGGCACCTCTGCCATGTAGTACAGCATCTGACAGGAAGTTTGGCTTCAGAAATAATGCAATCCTCTGTAGGCTTGTCCAGCAAAAGTATCATCCAAGGTCACTGTGATTCTACCTGTATGGCAGTGCACGTAGACCAGGAGCTGCTTGGAGCTGAGCCTTCAGAGGAAAGCTGTAGGGTCACAGGAGGTCTATAGTGCTTGAAAAAAAACCAAACCGACCCAGGATAGCATCTTGCTTTAAAAAAATAAAAAGTCAAGCACAGGGTAAGTGTACTTACCTGAAATTAAAAGCCAAACAAACAAAAAGTCTCTTCCGAAAGAACTAACAAGCTGCTTCTGGAAATAAACAGAAATGGCTCTATGCTATACAGGATAAATCATGAAACTATTCAAAGGGATATGGAATATGGTCTGCAGTTTGTGTCCATCTGTGTCCAGATGTGGTGTTAACGAATGGCATACAGGTGCTGGAGAACCAAATGGAGGGTTTCCAAAGCCTCAGGCACATATCGGAGTCAGATTATTATCCGTTAGATGGTAGCAGTGATACCGTTAATACAGTACCAAAATTCTGATAAGCCCTTTATAGACAAGGAATAAAACATGCTCAAAGATCCTGTGGGGTTCAGCTCAGGTGGACTTTTAAAACAAAGTTTCACGTCCTTATTTGAGAAAGTATCTAGGTATTTCTTTAACCGTATGCTCAGCTGCTGTTCAGGAGAGCCTTGCTCCTGTGTTTACTCAGCTAGCAGCTGAGAGTGCTTGGTGGGCTATAGTGTTAGATATCTCATTTTTGTGCTGTTGTGGGTTTGAAAGGGGTACACGCAGAAAAACGAGTGAAAATTATACTTAAAGACAGTGATGCTGAAGGAAGTGGTTGTGCATGATCTAATGGAAGGTTACTGCTCTCAGCGACGTGAGAAGTGTGTTGCTGGGGGGGGGGAAACAGAGCTGACCCACAGAGCTCTGTACACCTGGGATACAGCAGGAGAAGCTTTATGCAACCTTACCCAAGCTGCTTAAATTTACCAGTTTCCTTTTCTACGTGTGCTTTGTGCCACCTATTAACAGTAGAAATAACAGTATTAACAGAAACTTTGACAAATGACAAAATTAGAATTTACACCCTTCCTTCTGTTTCTCTAGAAACAATTTATTTTTGCAAGTGTAAACATTATCCTGTGTTTTAAGATGGAGCTTATTATTCTACTGGAAAACAAATATGCTGTCAATGGAAGATCACCCTAAGCAAGAAAGATGAAGTACAGTTGGAAATATGAGAAGTTTACATATGATTATGTGTATTAGCAAGAAGCTGTATTGTTATATCACTGCAGGTGAATTTGTGGCTGAAAACAGCCCAGAAACAATCTACTACTCCGTAGTAGGCTTTAACAAGGACACAGCTTAGATGACTGATGTGGTGTCTTCCTGTCTGTGTAACCTGTGTTTCTATAAAAATAATTCCTTTGGTTGATTAGATGATAAAATAAGAAAAGAAATGGATGCTGATACCATATTTTAAGGACCAGAAGCAGAGAAAAGGAAGAATAGTGGTGACACTAATGAAGATCTTAATGTTTTGCTCTGGTATTACATATTTTTATCTCTATCTCAGTTTAATTAGTTGGTTAAGATTCACTTCATATCAGAATCATTGAAAAGTTTTAGTGGTGGGGGGAGGAAATAAAACTAAAAAAAATGGAAGTTTGGAGCTTTTAAAGACTTTCTTTTCAGGAGAAGCAATGCTGCAGCATAGCTTTTTCTAACTCTGTGTATAAAAAAGTCTACTGCTGTTAGGGCGCACCCAAAACTACATGAGAGCCAAAGGTGGGGAGAAATCCTTACAAAAAGACAGAAGAAAAAATTTTGTCAGTGATTAATAGATAGCGTTGGTCTCTTTGGTAATCTTAAGGTACCCAGAGAGCAGCAAAAAGATGAAATATGTAACCATAGTCCTCAGAGACGAGACCTAAAACCCCCCTGTGATCTTGTTCAAAAGACATTTCCATATGTTTGCTTTCCAGTTTAAGTTGCATTTCCTCACAGAAGATGACTGTAATCCCCCAAAGTCACAACGGTGTAAGAAATCTACCCTGAGCAGGCAGCAATATTTTGTTCTAATAATGTCAACAGCTGTCTTCTAACATTTAACCATATAATAAAAGGGGGGGGGGGAGAAGAAGCCACACACATATAGACAAGAAATGCAGTGTGACCATTGGGCAATCCATTAGATAGCCATAATGCTCACAGCTGGAAATTTTTTTGAGATGGCATTTGATACCATCATTGTTAGCCTTCACATAATGCAATATTTATTACAGTATGGGAAGAAGGGAGTATTTTTAGCTGCATCTTGAGTAACTTATCTCCATGGCAACCCCTTACTTGCCTGCACTGTTGCTGCTATATAGAATGTTGTCACATTAATAATAAATGGAACACATCTAACACATTTGGCTGCCGATTGGCTTCCAGCCACATATTTCTCTTGTTCTAGTTGAAGGGTTTTCGAAGCTTAGGGTCCATAAGCAAATTTCATTCATTTTGTTTCTTAGAGAAAATTGCCTTGGATTATATTAGAGCACTCGGGAGGTTTCATCAATGTATGCATTCTGTTTGTTGGGTTGGATTTTTTTGTTTGCTGTTGTTTCTAGTTCCACTTTAAAATGCCAAGGAAATCCATGAACAAATACAATTAGAAAAGCTAGAAACCCAGCAGCTGTGGAGTAATTTTATTTGACTTACATTTGTATGGTTAAGAAAATGGCTTTTTTAAAAATTGCTTATGAGGAACCCCACTGACATGTTTTTGAAGAACAATACTTTCATTAATGGAAACATAAAGCAAGCAGGTCTCCAAGTGACATCCTAGACTTGCTGATCATTTCCACATGCATATGAAAAAGCAGCTGCAAGCAGTCAGCCCTCATCTTGCGGTCTAAATATACGGTTTTAAAATTTGGCAAATGCTTATTCTAAAGGTGAAGGAAAAAAAAAAGACAAAAGCACATTAGATTTCAGCTTAAACTGGTCATGGTTTTTTCTATCAATTCTAACACTGGTGAACAATACGGTGCAACTGACTTTTAAGTTTGTATATTAAGGCTTAAAATACTACATGCTTGGCATGAGAAACCAGTTAGTAGAGCCTGTTTAAAAGGCAATACACAAATATTTAGTATCTGTGCCTGGATCACTTAGTCCCCATTTCTTTTGTCTGTTTTCTCTCTTTGCAACATTTTACTTATTTGGAAATCTGCAACAAAGAGGGGAAAAAAAAAAAGAAGAAATAAAACTGTTTGTATTTTATTGCATGACTATTTGATCTTTCTGGAGTCTACCATCAGTTTATTTAGCATCTCAAATGAAGCATGTGAGCATATAGGCATCTTTATGAAACACCTATTATGTTTTAGTTTATAAAATAATTCTATGTTGACAGTGATAACTGACTGGTCTAGGATCATATACTTATTGCTGTAACTTTCATCTATCGTTTCTTTCAACTCCAAGACTTAAGGAAAAAAAAAAACCCAAACAGTTCTGTCACTTGCTTGTTCAGCTTTTTGAAACAAATATTCTGCTGTAAGCTCATAAAACAAAATAGCATTTTAAAAGAGTTCACAAATTATTAGGTTCTTATACAGGAGTTGCAATCATAATCATGATGTTTCTACCTCCATAACTTATAAATGGGGAAAATAACAATCCATGTGAGCTCTCAAGCACTATTGGTAAACAGAGTTTCTAAAAGTCCAATCCAAAATATTTAGTAGCAGTCTCTGGAGGGGCATAGTTACTGACCTCTGAGCTTTGAGGAGAGCTTTGAACTCTACTTCATGACAACAGTTGAGCTGGTTGCTTCTTGGCAGTGCTGCCTGCCAAGGTGAGAGAAACATGCCATGTGTATGCAGGACCCACTGCTTCTCAATCATATGTAGGACCTATTTGATAATGTCGTGGTTTAATCCATCTAGCAACTAGGGCCATGCAGACTCTTGGTCTCTTCCCTTGTCTTCTGCCCAGAAAAGTAGGGAGAAGAGGGAGAAAAGGAGGAGGAAGGAGGGGAAAAAGACCACCTCGTGGGCTGAGATAATGACAGTTTAAATAGAACAATAACAGGGAATAATAATAACAAAAGAATATACAAGATCCTCTCACTTGCTCAGTGAATTGGTTGCCCAGTCTGACCTGAGTGCAGATCACGGATTTCCCACCCCAGGCCAACCCCCGTTTCTATACTGAGCATGATGTCTACGGTACAGTATATTCTGGTGGCCGTTCCATTGTTCTGTTCTGAAAAAAAGTCCTTGACTAGTATAAACATCACTTAGAAACAACTAAAACAATGTGCATTATTGACATTCCTTTCATACCAAATCTGAAAACACAGCAGCAACTAGAAAGAAAACGAACTATCAGCTGAAACCAGGACAAATGTAAAGCCTCATTCCTAGGATTTCCCACATTCATCCCTATATGAATTGGAGTTCACGTGACCTCTGCTGAAAAGCCAAGAGATGAATGAACATGAGGAAAGATGATTTTTTTCCTGCTGTAGCAGGTCACTTTACAGGATAAGTGTGCTTCTGGACTTTAAATGAGAGACTTTGGGTCAGGTACTCTAGTGGATGAGAGAAACAGGCAAAAATCTTGCAGGATGTTCATCTCTCCCAAGCAGCTGGAATCCAGACATTTGAGCTGCTACATTTAGCAGAGCAGAAAGGTGTGTTATTAATTAGGGAAATTTTGTAAAGTGCTATGAAACTTACATATATAATTGCTATTAAGGTGATTATGCTTTAATTCGATGTTCCTCTCTGCTTGAAACAAATCTGCAGTCAAAAAAAAAAGTTTCTATAATTAATCTGTAAGGGATAGATTTCAAAGTGAACCATGATTCTTTCATCTAGGATTTAGTCAATAAAATAAAAAAGAAGATGGCAACTGCTGTGTTTAAGGTTTGTGTTTGTGATACTTAATGGAAAGTACAGGAATTTTGAGGAAAACAGTTTTTTGCTGAGGCCTCATCTTGTAAGAGTTTTGCTTCTGATGCCAGTGAAGTGGGAAGCTGGTCCTTGGCAAACCAGGTGGTCTGACCTCAGTGTGCAATTCTTGGTGCAGGCTGGTTTTCCATCTCACTTCTACTTTCCCTCAGCTTGTATGGACACACATTCTTTATACTTGGTTTGAAACTGGTTACAGTGACTGTGTGGTGGAGTTCACTGACTACCCTGAACGAGGAGCAAAAAATACATGTTGTCTTATTTTGACTATTTTATGAAATATTTGATATTAAACTCTTCCCTTTCTGATAATTCTAGATGTTTAAAGAACTTGTAGTTTAGCTGTTCCTTTCATCTGTGCTGCTATGTATTTCCCTGATTTTACTTGTGACTGCTTTGCTTTTGTTTTTATTTCCTCTCCAAAGTGTTACTTAACTAAAAATGCTGACTGAAAAGTCAGAACTCCAGCATAAGCAGAGGAGCTATAAAACAGATTGCAGTGTCCTTTGTGCCAAGCAAGTCTTCTATTGTCTATGTAACACTGCAGGTTTGGAGAAATAACATCACAGGTCATTGCTATGATACATGTCATGTCTTCCTTTCTTAGCTGTGGGTACCATAGAGAAAGTGAAGCCCTGAAGACCACCACCCTGAGCCTTTCCAGGTTTTGATTCTCTTACTTGTTCAGGTCTTATTTGAGAGCAAGATTTGAACAAGTAGCATTTTTTTTTAACACTATTTCACTAAATATGTTTTTCCACTGTTTCAAGGGCACAATTCTTACTCTTTAAATTTTATTTTTTGAATTACTTTTAATCAGAAATCTAATGAGCTACTTTAGATTCAGAAGGAAGAGACAGCTCTGCCTCAAAAATGGTCATTAATCGGAAAGCTTGGGGAGGGCTCCAGGCTTGCCTTTGCCTGATCTCCTGTTTTCCTGTGGTGTCTTCCAGCACAAACTTAATCCCTGTAAAAACAGACAGTAAAAGCTGAACCAGTACAAGAGACACATGCATTCTTTGTGATGAGATAAGCATCCTTGAGCTTTTCACAATTTGTATTTGGTTTTCACCTGCTTATTTACTGTACACCTGTCCCAGGCTGGCACTGCTCTTGGCTTCGGTGTGGATGAGTCTCAAAGCCAGATTTGTTCTTGCAATTATTTCAATGCCACAGAATAAAAACTGTTTTCTGTACTCAGCAGAATGAGGCTAAACAAGAGTCCAGGTGTGCTGTGTTTGTCAGCCTTCCTAGTGTTATACTAATCTTTCCTCTAAATAAGTAGCTTTAACTGACTAATAATAAACCCTTGGCTAGTGTGCCCCAGGTAAAAATCAGAAGATGCTCCAGTCCTCTAAACGGATTTTTATGGTGGATCTAGATGAAGCTTGTGACACAGGTGTTGATTTAATTGGAATAATGATACGTGAGGGGTACACACACGGTTCAGCCAGCCTTCAGACAAATGCTTCCACTGGAGTGGCACAGCAGCTTCCCGTTAATAGATGGGGGTCCAGTCAGACCCATGTAGGAGATCAGGTTCAGATGTTTGAAGAGAAAAAATACATCAACAAAACCCCAATACAGAAGCCCAACAAAACAAAAAACCTCACCCCAAGAACTAATCATAGAAACAAACCCCCTGCCCCCACACCCACACAAACATCATACTTCAAACTGCTGATACAACGAGGGTTAGGGCTCTTTCCTGTATTATGTGTGTATATTTGCACTAAGCTCATCATTCTAATATTTTAATCTTGCTCTCTTTCTGTGTACACATATTTATGTATATTACAGTTCATAAAGCTATTTAAGTAGCGATTATGATTTGATTTATGGTCAATTCATGCTTTATTAAAGAGTTGCATATAAATATCCGTATAAATACAGATTTTTAATATTTTATTAACTTCTAGTATGTAGTGATACATCTAGATATTTTAAAATTAGAATGGCTGATACATGTATGACAACTTTAAACACAAATGTGTGACACATACAAGTGTGTACTGTTGGCAGATGAAAACACGTGCACCTGGAATGTCAACACTGAGAATGAGTTGTCATGTCCTAATGAAAGTATAATTCTGCACTGTCAAAGCCTCTTGTTTAGGATATGAGCTAGAAAAAGCACGTAGCGATGTGATTAACTGCACAGATGTGGTTACAGCTTTTGTGGGACTATTCGTATTACTAAAAGGATACATTTGAAATTTTTTTTTTTTGTGATTATCATATTCTGTTTGATTGGGCTTTGAGATCTAATGTAAGTCAAGGATAGTTGCACAGACACTGAAGGAGTGAATTGGTGTTTTCCTGCAGCAATTTAGCTAGACAGTGTGACCAAACTGTGGTGTAAGTCGGGCTCCAATCTTAACTCGTTGAAAATGCTCACTTCCTTAGTTGCAAGATCTCTTCGTTTCATTGTTGTTTGACAGTAGAATATATAGAGACAGTAATGGCTTGAGGAATATTTAACTGCTGTACAGAAAACAAGAGTTTAATGAGTGTATACTCATCTAAGTGAATGCTGGTTCATTTGAACATAGGCTATACGTAGCCAATGAACTTCTCTGTAATTATCCACAATCATGAACTGTGTAACTAAGAGGAAGACCAAGCACAAGCTCAGATTTGTACTGCTTGCTCTCCAGAAGGCTTAGCTGACTGAAGCTGCTGCTTCATGCTTTGATATGACTTTAAAAAATCCACATATTTCCTAGTGCTCGTTATTAGTTTGATTCACAAGAGCCTTTTAAACAGATACTTTTTGTGTACTTATTTCCTCAACTTGAGCTTGAATGATGAATGTTTAACTTACCCATTTTATCTAGTATTTTCTGTGTGTTTGTTTCAAATTGTTCTAGCTTCTCTGACATATTCCCTGCAAAGAATGCATTGCAGATGGGAATGTCCCCAGTGTTATCAACTTCTATAAGCAATAAGTGGTGGAGAAGCACCTCAAAGGAACTCTCTTTTATCTTAGAAACATATTTCACAATGTAAGAGTCATTTTGTGGGGCAGTGGGTGCATTCACTCACTCTTGTCTTTGTTAACTCTGACCAGAATTTAGGTTCCTTGTTCTTAGATTTAATATTTAGACATCACCAAAAGCTTGGTGAAGTCAGTTCTTTCTGTGGGCACATCTGCTGTTTTGAATTTAACCTTCCCTCTTCAGAGCCCCATATCAGTCAACATCTGGATTCCTGGAGTGCCTACAACATGGTGCTTGCTAAAATGGGTGCTCCCACCATCTTGAGGTAGGGAGCCCCAGGGCTGCTAAGGCCCTAGTTACTCTTGAGAAGGCAGTTCTCAAGCACTCTCCTAGGGCCTGCCTTTGCTTTTCAGGTCTCCTTTTCTTTTAATCTCACTCTCCTTCCCCCTACCCTAGTAGATAACCACTTTCTAATTTACCACAGTATATCTTATGTAAAACTTCGTATTGGTCAAATTGACAAATTATTACTTATTCAAGTTTCCTTATAAGTACTACAGATCCTCAATATATGGTACGTTTGTCCAGTAAAGACACTGAGAAAAGTCATCATGTAACTGTCCTTTCCTAACCTTAGCTTGTCCTGGTGACTATCAGTGAGACCATTAGCTCTCCTACCCTTCACGATAACACTGAATAAATCTGTTCTGTGATAGTCTTTATTGAACTTTCCACTGTGAATGGTTCTATATGGCATGACTCCCTTCAATATTGCAACGCACAAGTTGCGTCATTGAAGACGCAGCAGTACAGAAGCAATTAAAAGAACAAACATGGAATAATTGGACAACTTATAGCTGCTTCCTTTGTAGCCTTTTAAGAACATGACGCATAATCAGAGAACCTCTAAGATAAACATTTGTAGCCTATTTCCATGGTTACAGCTTTATCAAAGAGATACTAGAAAAGTAAATCCCTACCTAAACGCAGCATGCAGGAAGAGGCATTTATCTCCTGCTTTTTCTTAGATCTTGCATTGTACACCTTTGTTACAGTTGCTGTTCTACTGAATTCCACCATACATACATTCTATGAATAGGAGTTCTCTCTTTGTCTGAATCTACTGGTCTCAACAGAAGATCAAGTTCTGACAGTCTCATGTGTGATCCACTTGGCTGCGTACACGTTCTTAGCACCATTCTTGTTTCTTACGTCACATCCTGTTTTCCTGTTGCAGCCCTCAGATTGTTGAGGGTGGCTGCAGATTTCTCCAACATACTTGACAAAGTGTCAAAGGGAAATATAGCTCTGGCTCATGGGTTTAAGTACTCAAAGATAGACCTTTGGCATTTTTTCAGACGACACTGTATAATTACAACCACATCAGTAAAAGGAGGTCAGATCTATCTTTCAGCCATGCTTTATTATGATGGAAAGACTTTGGAATATCATTCATGTGAATGCAATACCCAGTTACTGGTTATTGATCTGACATTGTTCCATATTAAATCATAACCTGTTTCTTTGCATCATGATCTCTGTCAACAGTGGCATTTGTATCTCTCTTAACATTTCTTTCATTCTTAGAAAGTTGAACAGGAGGAAAAAAATATGTTGTCTCATTTCTAAATGCATCTATCAAGCATGTTCTCAGTTTTTTTGCCACTTGCGACGATACAGGTACGTGTTTGGTCATCAGTACTTGATGTACAAAATAGCATGCCCTCTCTTGGGGTAGGCGTGGTGGTAAACAATAGAGTACAAATTTCATCCCCATTTCATTTGAGATCTGCTGCAACTGACATCTTACGGCCAAAGTTTTTAAAAGTATTTGGTATTCTTAGAAGATGTCACTTGACAAAGCTTATGAAGAGATTATCTCAGCACATCAGATAAAGTTTCCTAAAAAGCTTGACTTCTTTGGTTGCACTTGGAATGTCACATACTTCAGAATGTTGGTATTCTCTATATTTTCAGGTGAGTGTATTGTTAGCATAGTTACAACACTCCACTTTTCTTAAAGTATAAATTTGCATAAACTTTCCAGAAAATTCAGTGCTGAGAACTTCAAATAGTTAGCAGTATTTGATTTCTTATGTGGGCTGTTCTATCATATTATTCTGGAAGTAGTTCCATGGGTGGTGTGGTAGGAGGATGTTTGGAAAGAAAAAGAGCTGAGAGTTTTCACTAATCTATTTATAGTATTCATTAATTGATTTTATTCTTGTGGTTACCCTCCCATTAAAATCCATTTGAAGCTAGAGTGCTCTTGTCTATTAAGCTACTCACCAAGGGTTTTAAATTACTTTGATAGTTTAAGAAAAGAATTATACTTTTTTTAGTGTGTCTTATTGTTATGAAATTTAGCATTCACTTTTTCCTAACTCTGTAATATTCTTTGTAGATTTTCAGAGATCCTGAACTAATTCTGAATAGAAAAAAGAGGTCAAAATCAAAATTCGTTCTTGTTATCAGTCTCAAGCAATTTTTAGCACGTTAAACAAACCGACCATACTTAGTTTGGGTCCTGCCCAGTATGCAAGTTTATTATTGTTGTATAAAGATGATTGGAAAACACTTAGTTGGAGAGGAACAAGTAGTAAAATTTGTACAAAAGCAATGGATGCAGAATATCAGGTATGCATATGCTCTCTGCATTTGAGCATATGGGAACCCAGAAGGAGCAGGCTATGGTGCCTGGCCCTGTTCTCCTCAAGCTCCTGTGACCCTGCTGCTGAATTGCAGCACCCTGCAGCTCTGCTTGCTGATGGATGGCCCAGCGCAGAAATGGTCCAGCACAGAAGATGGGCTCTCATCCTTTATGCTGGGGATTCCAGTTGACAGCAGGTTACCCTGATATTGAATGCAGTTTAGCTTCAGTTCTGCCTCTTGCAGCTGCCTGCAACAAAATTCCCATTCTACTTTGCAATTGAATTTGAGTTGGAAAAGTATCTTTAATGTCCTTTAATGAAATATCTTTTTATGAAGATATCAAGGGAAAGAAGTAGTTATGAGTACTCTTCATGATGGTATAAATTCACACATTATTCATGCTTCATTGGACTTATTCTGCAAGATCAGCATAAAGCCATCTAGAAGAATATGTACCTTTAGCATACTGATAGTATTCAACAACTAGATAATAACATCGGTGACATTTGCAAAGCCTGAGAGACTTAGACCTCTCTGTGTTGACATTAATAGAAAGGAGATGTCTCTATTTCTTAGGTGGTAGTGGTTCAATGACCTTTTTCTTCTTGCTTGGGCTTCTGTTATTTTTGCATGCTCTTAGTGACCATTTTAAGGAAACAGCAAAATGCGTGTTCGCCTTAAAATAGTCTTTCCCTTTTTCAATGACTGTCAAAAAGGGCTTCTCCGTACACTTTTATCTTGGGTTGCTAAACATTTTAGTTATTTGAGAGATGGCCTCTGATTAGAGCTGACCAAAGAAGTGGCAGTGGCATCAGGAAGTGACGGGGTTGTAGTAGTTAATTATCCCTGACTTGCAAAACGGAATATATGACATGGAAATCAGTAGAATTGGCCTTAGATTTCTTTGAAAACTTTCCCCTTAGTCTGGGAGTGCTCCTATCCACTACAAAAGGCTATTTATATTTCCTTTTTTTCCACTATAAAGAAAGGTAGAAGATTGACAGCAGCGCACTACCATTTTATAGTAATTGATCTTTTTCAAAGCATGTGGCTTTCTCTGAAGATCTCTTATGTGATTCTTTACTTTGTTATTGCTATAAGTACCTTTTGCTGTTGTTTTCAGAGACATAGGGGTCAAGATACCATGATTTTAACCGCATGCTTACCTTTATTCTGCATTTATTCTGATACTCTGTAATATTAATGGAAGTACCCTTTTGGCAAGGTGAGCCATGTTATCAGTATATGTGTAATTGACTTCTCTACCAAGCCGGAGGGAACAAAGGGACCTCAGAGATGAAGATTCCTGTGTCTGCCTCTTCCAGAGTGGTGTGACCAGCCTCAGCCTGTGATCGTTGCTTACACAGCATAGTGCTGTGTGTAGCCATCACTTGAGGGCTGGGAATAGTGATTGTAGTTTGACCAGCATAAGTGGTGAGAAGAAGTGGTGCAGTTCTATCTCATGCTGTTAATCAGCCTACCCGCATATCTAAAATAAAATAAAATAAATCAAGGGATGGTAATCTAGTGTTGTAGATCGATGTGAGCGTGAGCCTTAAAGATAGGGAATGGGGGAAAAGGAGGGGAACGTTGAAAGTTCAGTATGTTACAGTCAGTGTCAGATACTAGTGTTGAGGAAGGACTGAAATTAAGGCTAAAAGATTAAGTGTTGTGTTTAGTCACTTTTATTTATTGAGGAGAAGATGTTTCTTGGTTTTCCTTGCTATGAGGAAAAATGGATTTATTTTTTTTTAGACTGTATTTCTAAAGCAGATCAAGAAAGTGTTGCATGAATACAATGAATTCAAAAGGATGTTTCTGACACTTTTAAATAAGAAGGTCTCAATTGTTCACATATTTTAAAGATTTAAATTACTCAGGCTTCATAACATTAAATCCACATTATGATCTCTCATATTACGAATCAAAAGACAGAAGGGGGAAATACAACTTTTACATAATACTATTCATCATGACAAATGATCTGCATCAAAGAACATAACATCCTGGCAAAGCTTCAAGATTACCCAGAGGAGAGGCAATGGACAGTCTGTCAAGCCTAAGTAATTTCAGAAACAATTCCACACCTTCTTTATCCCTAGTGTGGTGCAGAAAAGCTATGAAACCCTCTAGCATGGTCGCTGTGGGTATTTGTTTAACCTGCTGACCTTAACTCTTACCCTCCCTGACAGTCCCGTGTTTCTGTAGCATGGGAAGGGAAAGATTTCTATGCAACTCCTAACAATATGGTTTAGAGTGTCTCTGTTAGAGATTACTTCTTTCACAGCTCTTGGGCAAAGTTAGTGCCTACCAAGAGAGTTAGCAGGTGGGTGCCGTAACACTCTGTCCCTATCTCCAGCAGCAAGCACAGATATCTGCTGGAGCAATCAGCAAGTCTACAGGAGGCTGCGTTAGAGCCCTAGAGCTTAGCTGGTGGCCACTAGCATAATAAGTCAATGTGATTGATAAGTGAGGCTTAGCTGGTTCAGAGCAGCTGACCCAATCATCTTGTTTCTTTTTTCATAACACCAGTGAAATGGTTAACTCCTCACAACTGCAGGCTCCAGCACGGCTGTCTCTGTATCTAGCCAAACTTATTCCAGATATCTTCACTGGATTGCTTTGTGCATTGGATGAAAAAGATCTCACTTTGTATTAGGTGTACCTTTATACAAAACTGAGGGTATACTGCATCTAAACTTCTGCCTCAAAATTGACAGAATGAAAGCTGTTTGTTTTCATGAACCCTAAATTTAATCTTCAGTAGGTGTTTTTCTTAATTTGATCAGGAAAGTCATGCTTTCATATATTAAATCCATTTATTCAGTATTATTAGCACTAAATGATGCAACTTATCTGCAGGAACACTGAAAACTAGAAATCTTGTTTATGGAAGTCAGCGTATTACAGAAGGAATCATCTGTGTAACTTATCCAAGTTACATATATTTTACTTGTTGGTAACAGAATTTGGCATTTATATTGAGGGCCACAGAAAAGAAATCCTCATGTTTTTAAGTTACTGCCTGTTCAGGCAACAGTCACGGTACCTAAATGAACTAGTCCCACATTGTTTAACAGATGCCTAATTGTATTAAAATTAACTCTTTGCTAAAGGGCATGCAGATCCAAATCTGACCAGAAAGAAGAGATTTGGTTTTTTTAAGCAAACAAAATAAACTGAACTAAAACAAACACCTTTTCATCTCTGTTAACTCTGAATTTAGATGCCTAAGTTAGGAGCTGTATTTTGTGATGGAGATGCGTGGCTTCCTCTGTGGGAGGACAACACAATTTAGGTTTTCTTGCAACACAAAGTCACTGCAGGTGTTGCGTTAAAAGCAAGGCTGGAGTTATATTGGGATGTACTCTAAAAGGTCACAGCGGGCAAGGGGAAGATTTGTGTCGACGCCTTTTGTCACATGCTGCACATCAGTTTGCCTTGTTTTGTTCAAGTTTAGCATCTTCTGTTCTAACAAAAGCCAGATTGTTTTTTGATTGAAAGTTTTGGTGACTTTTGGCATGCTTATTTCAAGAAAAAAAGGTTGCCCAAGACTCCAGTCACAGCTCTGGGATGCTCCAAACTCATTCCAGTGCTACAGTGGTGTGCTGAAATAGACTCTTCTTTTTCATTTGTTTCCCACTGTTCTCATGAAAGATCTCTAACACTCTAGAGATCTTTAGCTATTGAATTTCCCTTGTGAGATTTAATTAGAAACTTGTCAAATCCATCAGATAATTGCTAAGTTGTCTTTTAACACTATCTACTGATGGAAGTCCAACCTTTCTAGAAAGTCTCCCAGGCAATCTTCTCAGACAGTGATTCACTCCTCTTGCACTTAATGTTTAACTTGATGTTAGGAATCCTTTACTGCAACTGAATTGTTACTGGTTGTCTTTGTTGTGGAAGTAGAGCATAGATCACTGTATTCAAACTATACTGAAGTTGCTGCAGAAAGAGTTGTCTTTCATTTTCATTTCTTCACGACATTAAGCGATCAAGCACTTCCAGATTTTTCTCAGACATGAAGAGTAGTGACAGCAATTGGAGAACTCCTCTCTGGATTGTGTTCGCTTGTTTGAAAATATACTATCCAAACCTGGATATAATAATTCAGATTAGGCCTCATCAATCTCTTAATGTGTCATGTAGGTGTGGTCTGCTTGCCCTTTTCACTATGCTGACTTTGTTAGCTCATGTTCAGTTTGGGGTGTCAGTACCCAGTGAGTTGTTTTCAAGTATGTGTTTTTGTAGGTGGTTATTCCTATCTCGTTAGAGCAGCACATGTGAAGCTTTTTTCTCTCTGAAGTTTTTCTTGTCTCCCAGTTAACTTGGGAGTCCCCTTGCTTGGTTCCACTTAGTTATTAGAATATTTGCTTAATTAATTATGTGTATTGCATAAATGTTTTTTTCATATTTCCATTACCTTTTTTTCCTATGTAAAGTATTTCATCTTTTGATATTTTTTTAAATGTGCAAAACATGGTGAACTTTATTTACTTAATTGGAGATGAAGGTTGGCTGATGTCATACAATATTCTCAATCTATAGGAATGCTAAAAACTAATTCTTTGTATAGGGTATGAGTCTGACCAGGCTCATTTTTGGTAGGGAAGTTATTCAGGATGTTATTTCTCTAGATAAAATACCATTTGCTTATAGCAAATCTGAGGTTATCCATAACTCTTGAAAATCCCATTCCCTGACACTCAGATCTCAATCAAGTAACTTTAGCATAACAATAAGCATAATGATTTTCACAGAATTACTTTAAATTGTAGGTCATTCTTCATATTTAAAATTTGGGAGATGACAGGCTTTGTATTTACATTTCAGATTGCATCCTGCCATGGGTACTTTTTAAAGTTCACCTTATGACTAAAACTGTAACTTATTTTTTCTTGTGAAATATAAAGCCCCTTGAGCTTATTTGTATTTCACTGCAAACTGCAAATCACTCAGTTTGTGGAGCTCAAAAGGGGCCCTGTGACGCCTCATCTTGGTCCAGCTGGCACTGATTTAAAGCTGTGACGTGATGATAATGATAATGTCTCAATTAAGTATTGCTTTGAGATGTTGGGCTTGCTTTAACATGAAGCTCTTAAGGTACAAGCCCACGTGACTAAAATCCAGAAATAGTTTACTTAACCATTCTTGTATCCGTTTCTGAAATTATGCAGTTTCTGTAAAAGTTAAGAAAAAGATACAAGTGGCTTATTGTAGTGGAGAAAACAGTGAAGCTGTCCTTATTTCATAATATTTTAATGAAAGATGAGTCTATGAAGACCATATTGTACTCGGAGCAAGTTCTAAAATAGCTGGGATTTTAGGTAGGCTGGGAGGATCCTGGTTCATGTCTGGGGCCTGCATTGTACTGCCTTCCTACTTTGCATGTTTGTGATTGACAATATTGAGCCCTTGAAGTGGACCATATAGAATAAACAAGGAGGTATCAAAACCTTTAATGATTTTTGCCCAGGCTGGTACAGGAAATGCATTTAAACCCAGATTATCCAAGATGCTTCGTGTGCCTGAAGAAAGAGAAATGCCCTTTCTCTACTTCTCAGCTAGTGATATAAATGGTGTACTATGGGAAAAGAATGGATTTTAATTGCACCACACAGTCAGCATAGAGAAACTTGGTAAACAGAAGTAGGTTGCTGGTGGCAGTGAAGAGAGGAGGCAGGAGGAAAGCCTCATTAGTCTGATTGTTATGGCACACGGTGATAATGCTCCTATACATCAGATAATGATTTACTTAGTGTCCCCAGTACACATTAGACAGATTATGTAAGTACATTATTTCTTATTGAAAGAACAGCTATCATTAATGGCCAGTGAAATAGTTGGGTAAATCTCCTTGCTGTAGAGAGGAGAAAAAAAAGATAGCAACATTAAAATAATGCAATTTTATTCTAAAGTGAATCATACTTACTAATGTTGAACATATGACCTTGACAATACAAAACTTTGAGAACTGTATTTTATCTTTATGTGGATTTGCAACTACCAATAATGTAAAATGTTAAACGTTTAGTGACTTAATTCATGCTCAGAAGACTGAGATAATTTCTTTTTAAAAAATTGTAGATTTTGAGTTGGAAAGTAAAGAAGCAGGAGCAACTCAGTTAGTCACCTTCCAGTTGCATACCTGAGTTCATTTAGTGAAGAAAGAAGTATGCAGGCTGCTGAGTCTAGCCCCCTGTCCTTCATCTTCTCTTCACTCTGCCCTTGTTAAAGTCCTGTGAATGTGATTTGGTGCCTGTCTTGGCTGTGATAGCTGTGCTCATTGTCTGCCTGAGGAGGATGGAGCTGGTGTCACCTATTTGTGTCCCCCTTACAGGGTGGAGGGGTAGTCAGGTTTGATCTGCCTTTTACCTGTAGCGGTCAGGGGACTGCATCCTCCCCAACCTGATGCACCGGCTGGAGGGCGAGGGAAAGGGAAGATCACTGGCTTCAGCAGCTTGATCCCCACATCCATTTATTTCCTTCTCTAAATCCTCTTTCCAGAGCCAAATGTGCAAGCTGTCACATTTGCCACTCTTCTCAACCTACTAAAGGCAATCCCCTCAGTCAGCAGCAAATTAAAGCTCTTTTTGAAGCCTGAAGACAAGCTAATATATATTTTATATGTTCTGTATACATACGTGCACTCACGTATCCCTTAAAGTTGAAAGGAGCCCATTTGGATTAAAGAGAAATGAAAATCTATGCGGATCAAAAGAAAAAAAATTAAGCTTTTGTTTTTGGCTTTTAAGGAGGAATTTTTAAAGAAATATAAAATGTTTTAAGGTTCTTTAAAGTATTTTCAGCCTTGCTGGCAGCTTATTTGTGAATTCCAGCTCTTAAGAATTGGATATAAAACTCACTTAACTACTCATATTGTCGCCTCATCTGTTTGAAGATGCTTCAATTGCAATGAAACACTTGTTACGAGTAACTCATCTACAATGTGGTGTCTCCATGTATTCCCTTTTCAGATGCTTGTGCACCACACAACCACTAAAATCTGTGAATGCCAGCAAACGCATTTCTCAGCCAACCAGAAATTGCATGGTAGGGCTATGGTTAGGAGGGTTCATTTATCAGCTGTACCTCCACTAACCACATTATGTGGTGACACAAATCACCACAGTGGAGCCATCTCATGTTGATAAGGCCGAAAATGCTGTGCACTGTACTAAGTTCTCTGTGTGAAGATGCTAGCCAGGTATTTTCAAGAAAATTCCCATTATTAGCAGCCGACTGTCCTTGTTGGTTGAACAGGCTTTAATCGATGCTTTCACTGAGCAGGTGTTTCTTCTGCTTAGTTGCTTGGTAAAATTTAATATTTTTGTTGAGTTTTTTAATAATAGCAGTGTCTGCAAGCGACTCAGAAAACAGCGTTTCGATATCTCCACGCAAAGGATGGTCAGATCAACACTATTGGCTGTTTAAAAAAAAAAAAAAAATCCCTATACTTTGGGAGGAGAAAATGTATACAACTAAGGAAGTACTGGAAAAAGAGCTCGAAAGGTGAAAATAAAATTAGCACCAGTCTCAGAATCGCTCTTTAAAAAGCTGGTTTAAAAGCTGGAGCAAAGCACTCTCGGGAAGTTTTGCTTAATTGGCTGCCATTTAGCACACTTCTGATGGCTGAGTCAGGTGCTGAGGAGCAGACACTTCAGCAGAGACCTGTCCTCCCCCTTCCCCAGGCTTGGCTGCCCACCACACTTGGCTTCCAGCCTCTCCTCCCTCCCTAGATGGAGAGTTTCGTGCTGTGTACTTGTGCTGCGTGTGGCCTGGGGGTGCTGATGCTCGAGTTCAGGTTGCCTTCTCTGTGCTTGGACTTGTTCCTACGTGGTGTGTAGGCTGTGAGGATGCAGGGCATGCTCCCGGCAGCCAGGTCACTGCGTCACATCCCAGCATTAAACTGCTCTGTATCTTGGGTGTTTCTGCTCTGTTTCGCTCTGTGCATGTAGTCCTGGCAGAAAAGTCTCCTGGTTCCTAGGCAGAATCACAGAAATAACACCATCAAACTCCAAAGCCACATGCATTGATCCCAAATACTAATACATTTGCCCAACTGCCTGTGCACGCTAGCCAAAGGCAACAATTGACAGAAAAAGTGTTTTTCAATTTTCACTCATGTCACAGTTGCCAAACTGCTGTGCCCTGTACTGTCATATTCTTCCAGTTAAGCAGTGAGCTTTGATCCTTGCCTTGCCTCCTGGCTTCAGGAGCTTCTTGGGAGAGGGGGAAAGACAACATTCTGCTTTTGAAATTATTTCTCTGAACCCACACTCTTTGGGCAATAAAACAGAAATTCTTCTGTAATGTATACGCTGCTGAGGAGAAACTTGCTCGTTGATAGAGCTGCAGAAATGAGTGCCTGCTTTTGCTATAGCCCTTTCTATAAAGGGGTTCAGCTGTGTGTATATTATGTATGAAAAAACACATAGATCAGGGAAAGTGTTCATGCTTTTGATCTCAAATTGAATTCAAACAATTTGAGGATTGTTAACAAACCTCCAGCTTCAAATTTTTAACCAACCCTGAACTTCCATTTATTTTTCAAGGGGGTTTTTTTGTTGATTTTTTTTTTGTTTGTTTTGTTTTGTGAAAGGCTGCTCAGTCTTCTTATCATAGCAAATTCCTAATTTTAATTCAGATTGTAGTCTTTAGCAATCTGTTGTTATGGTAGGAATCAGTCCTCTGTGTATGGCAAGGAGGGAAGCTTATTTCTTTTCCTGCTTTAGGGTGCTTCAGAAATTTAATTTTGTTGTGATTCAGAAGACAGACATTTAGAGTTTAAGTTCACTGTATAGTCAAAGGAAAGAAATGGTTGTCTTTTGGTGAAGGAAGGGGTGAAACAGCCTGTTGTGATTCAGACACTTCAGTATGGACCCATCCAGGTCATGCACCAAAGTTCCTGTAATTGTGGTGTAGAGTGCAGTGGCCAAATTGCTTGGGGCTGCCAGGTAGCCCAGTGGGGTCCTCTAGGCAGAGCCTGCAGCTCTCTGGGGTTGATCCACGTTCTGCTTTGACAGTTTATATGGGACTCGAGACAAATTTTGTCATGTATCCTTTCAAAAGAGCAAATATTGTTTGAAATATGAGCTTCTCATTAATTTGTTTGGTGACATTTAGGTTTCAAGTATTTTGAGAAACAAATCGAACATATTGGGGGGGAAAAAAGTGAAAAATAGAAAGGGAATATAAGCATTTCCTAACTGCTAGTGGCAGAGTCTGGGCCTGATGCTAAACCTCAGACCAGTCTTTGCTACTGGATTGTTACCTACTGAATATACAAGAAGATAAAGGAGATCTTCCCATGCTAAAAAAAAAAAAAAAAGCCCAGGAAAAAGGTTTTTTCCTCCCATTATAAAAAGCGGAAAAGAAACATGGCTGAAAAGGGAAAATCCATCACAGTTCAGTAAAATAAAACATACTGCAAAGGGATAGTATAAACTTCTGAGGATGCAGAAGAAAAAAAAAGGATTTACAGCCGTTTCAGACTGAGGGGTTGAAAGAAGAGACTAGATTCTCTGCGGTCAGCCTGACATAAAGCTGAGAAACTTAGTAAACTGGGTGTTATGGAACAAATCTTAAATTATTTTTTTTTCAGGATAATAGGAAAACCACCAACATTCCTGTCGTTGGAAATGTCCTTCTGCTTCTGAGGGATTTCCCTGCTCCCACTTAAAACAGAAACAAAGAAACAAGCTGTAAAACTTGTATCTTCTCTAAACTTGAGTACTTTTTCCTTTTAAATCATGTGGTATGATAATAGTATCTGAAATTTTAATTAAAGCTTGCAGTTAACATAGAAAAGATCAATACTCCACTGTAAGGAATGCGTCCTTTTCATCCTTGTTCATTATGGCATCATGTTCTATGGAGGAGTTTGATCTATATCTAGGTGTTCTCAATTTTTCTTGTATCTTATGCTAAAAGATGCTAATCAGTAGGATTTTTTTTTCATGTGCTTGGATCAAAAAATGTTCACCAACCTTTCTAAATCCTGTTTGTGTGCTATAGAGTGTATTTCCAGGTTCAGTGGAAAGGGTTTCATTGCCATTTAGATGCAAACAGAACTTCATTATCCGATGTGGATTGGTAGTTGAGCTGCTGTGAGCACAGAATCGATGCCGCCAAGAGGATGCTGAGGATCCTCTTGGCAGCGGCTGGGGAGCTCTGTGCTGGTTGGAGTCCAGCAGGAGGAAGCATCGAGCTGACTTGTTTTGACATGGCTGAGGTGAAATTGGTGCTAATAAGCACAGACTTCTATTGGCTTCTGCTGAACAGGAGCTAATTGCCCATGTGTCTGCACTGCAGACATGGCTGTGGTGTCTCAGATGCCTCTGCATCACCCTTACCAGCGGGGCTGTTAATAAGGGGCTTATTTACGTGTGCCAGGGTTGTCCTGGTCCAGCACACTTATGCTACTAGATCTAGGGTGGTAAATCTTCTCAAACTCCAGAATAACGTGGAGTGAGGTGCAGACATGGGGAGTGAGCAGGGTACAGCAGGGCTCATGGGCTTGAGACATCTTGGAGAGAGCAAACATCAGGAGAAACACAGCACAACTTCCAGGTGTTGGGTGGTTTTGTTTAACACCAGCACCTCTCTGAACTGGAGGTCTCTCAGCACAGTGCACGAGGGTTGCAAAAGGCAAAGTTAAATGGGAAGCACTGTTGTTGCCCAAGTGATGGAGGTAATCTTTACTCATCTCTCCTACAGCAGCTGGTTGAACTAGACACACGAGTGCACTCTTTTGAGTAGTATTTAGTGCTTATAAAAACAGACAGAAAGAATGAAGAAGGCCACAGTTTAACTCAAAATTTACTATAATTTGGTGCAAGATTCATGCCTGTGAAATTAAGTTCTCCCCTACCAAAGCCATATGCATATATATGTGTGTGTGTGTGCTCTCACTTGATTCTTTTTTTGTTGTTGTTGGACTATGTGCTGAGTAAGAAACTTTGTTAAAATAATACCAGTGCTGCTTAAAGTTTCTTCCAGATGTCACAAGACAACTTTCTTCAATAGAGATTTTGAGATTAATTTTTACATGGTCCTGTACCTCCAAAGTAAAGGTGTTCTTGCACTGCTCTTCTCAATTTTTTGCTTCTATGCAATAGTGTAAATTTATTTAAAGTATTTTGTGAATGCAGCACCCATGCTACCCAGTCTTCAGAATCTCACAGCCGAGCAGTCTGCTCAGAGTGCCGTTGAAGTAGACACAATATCAGCAGATGGCTTAATTAAAAAAATAAATGTACTTCTTGGATAATGCTAACTCAGAATGGAGAACACACATGGCTGATAGAAGTGGTAAAACTGAAAACAAAATCTTACAAAAAAGTATTCAGGTCAAAGTCACAGACAGTGGTGCTTGTCTCCATGTCAAAGTGATCTACACATCCTCTGTTCCTCTACCTGACTGAAATTATGATGAAGCCTTGATTTGAAGAGTTGACAAATTTGAGAAATGGTCTGAGAAGAAACAAGGGAAAGGGGGGGCCTCTGAACTTGGAGGGGATGGGATGGGGGTGGGTGGGGAGGAGGGGCTGGGTGAAGTTGAAGTCCTCAGTATATTATCACAGCTGGCTAATAACAGCAAAAGGTCAGAGCAATATAGTAATTATTCAAGCTTGGAATCGTGGTTTTTTTCCTTTAGAAACTAACACCAGCTTTAAATAAGTCATGAATCATAGTGGCCGAAATCTATTGCCTTAAGCATCTCCAGACAGGTTTTGAAGAACTAGGGACATAATTTATATTTACTTGCTTGATGAAAACCTACTCATCACTGATAAATCCTCATGGCCTAATTAAGATGCCTGATATCTTTTGATTCTTGATATATCTCCTCTTGCATACCTTCACATGGGTCAAATCTTGAATTCAGTTACTCAAATATAAATGCACAATGAAACAGACTGCTTATTCTAGTTTATGATGATGAAAGAAACCAAACAATACAGTCAGAAACTTTATTTTTCTTAAGTTAAAAAAACTATAAGGAAACATCTGTGTTTTTAAAAACAAAATTTCCTTTCCAATATGAGTAAAGTGAATTTTATTTTTGTATTAATTACATAGTTATCTGTTTAGATTTTTGGTTACTAAAATTTCTACCTAATGTCTGTTCAGCAGTTTTAGCAAATTAACATAATCTGAGTTTGACTAGCAGCAATTATAAAATCTCCTTGGTGCACATTCATTCTTAATTTTGTGAATGAAGTATAATTATTTGCCCTGCATTCAAATACCCTTTGTGTGTGTGTGCATGGACTATATATAAAATGAAGGTGGCACTAGGTTGAATTACTGCAAATATTAGAATCCAGAGTATGATTTGGTTGAACATTGCATGTGAATTAATGTGATAGATCTGTTCCTAATCTGTATCTAGTAAACAGTTTCAAGTGGCTGCTTTCTGCGAGTCATCGTTTAAGTATTAATGAATGGTTCATCCTGGCACTGTATCTTTCTGAAAAGTAGGAAAGTTTAATACTTCTTGGTGATGTCAAAGATGCTAAGCTGTCATTAGACCTGGCTTTGAAATTGTATCTATAAGTGGAGAAAGATAATTATATATATGTTATTGGTCTAGTTTCTTATCTATAACATAGTACACTCAAATTAGTGCACTTTGTTCATTATAATTCATCCAAAGTAATATTAGAATAACACAGTAGAAGTTGCAAATATGTTGTATAGAACTTTAAGACAAAGTGTTAATCTTGATGGAATTAAGAAAAAGTATTAAAATTAATTACATGATTGCATATCAATCTGCATATGCAAATTAGGATAAATGTTATGCCCAACAATAGTATAAGCAAAAGATTATGATAATAAATTGCATTATCTGAATTAATGACTGGCTAACCCCACTTGATAAGGTCATAGTAAGTCCCAGTGCACTTATTTCTAAAATTTTTCATTTGAGCATGTGTATGCATTTAATTATTACTGCCTATTTAAACAAGTAGATAAACAGTGAGAGCAATGGGAAGTCTTCCTCTCCAACACAAGTCTGTAAAAGTAAACTTTTCTGTGTTCAGAACACTTCAGATCTCAAGAATAGAAAATATGTAGAAAGGCAAATATATTTCTATTCTTATAATTTGATTTAGGGATTAATAAATAATTTGGTTAACCCTAGCTTCTTACTACTTTATCGGGTTAAAGATTTATGGCTCCCATAGAACACATGAGAGAGTCAGAGCTAGAATAACCATGATGAAAGAAGTCCTTAAGTTTGCTTTATCCTTGTATCTGTATTTGTTGATTTTTCCCAGCAGCCCAGTCTAGAGACAGGTTTTCTCAAGGTGAAGATGTTTTCTAGCTATGTACTTATACATTACCTAGTACAGTAAATAATAAAATTCAGCATGGGCCTTTGAGAAGTACATATTATAACTAATATTATCACTTAGTGGTTTTTATCTAGACATCTTGAAGGTATAAGACATTATTATTCAGAGAATGCTTTCTGGAAAGGGTATCATAATTGTTTGAGGTGGACAGTAAAAGATTTCAGTTTTCTTTCTCTCAGAGAAATGTAATTTCAGGTTCTCCCTTTGGAAGTACCCAGTGTGTGCAGACATTCACGGAGCTGCTAAGCAGCCAGTTTCTCATATCCAGTCTTTAGCAGTATTTACTGATGCCAATTCTGCTAGGAGTACAAATATGCATATGATACCGTGTCCCTAAAAGCCTGTAGATGGATTCACTAGCAGGTGAGGGAGCCTGTCAGAGCAGAAGATCAGTTGCTATCCATTTGGAACCAAAGGAGCACAAAAACGTCTGTGGAAAAAAGTGTTGGTGGAATATCTCAACTGGAACTTTGGGCTTGTGAAGCAGTCGTGTTCCTTTTAGTAGCTACTGACTAAGGGGAGGTTTGTGCCATTAGAAGCAAATGCAGAGGAAAGCTCATTCACTGCTTTGGGAGATTTAAAAGGGAGCTGGAAAAACTTGGCACACCATTTTAGATATGCCAGGTATTCCCATCGATTCAGAAGGACTGCTGGGAATCAGCTGCCCTGACTCAGAGCTCTGGGGAGCGATGCCTGTGCTGGCCTTTGGCTGAATCAACAAGATCCCAGTTCCATCCAGAGGAAGAGATAACTTGAGGCAACTTGAGCAAGGCAGAAAGGCTGGGAGGCTTTCGTTTCTGCAGAAGCACAATAGCTGCCCAGTGACTGATGCCTTGATTCAGAACTATCAAATTAGCTTCGGTAAAAACACACCCTAATGAATTAATCATAGGAATACACTTCTTACTCCCGGAACAAAATGTGAATGATCCAATTAACCAATTTCTACCAAGGTCTATGATTACTTTATTAGGGCTTTAAAAAATGATTTCTGCAAAGGAGTGTTTATTCCCAGTTTTCTACAGTTATGAGACAGTGCTGTCTAAGACCTGCTGTTGAGGCCTCTGCTGTCCCTTATCTCATTAAGTGTGACATAAACACCTTTGATGAAATGAAATGGTGAAGTGCAGCAAATGGAGTAAACTCTTTTTCTACACAGCAATGCCCTGCTACATGCTTGCAATCTGATTTGCTGGCCTTTATTGACAGATGATAACATGTTTTGTATGCATGCCAGCCAAAGATAGCCATTTAGAGCTTCTAAATAATTAAGTATTGATTAATCAACCTAGAAGGATATAGAGCTCCTTTTTTTTTGTTAGGTTTTTTTTTTTGCCCTTCCCCACAACCTTTTGTCCATTCTTAAAGGTCTTATTATTTCTGCCAGAGGAAGCAGGAGAACATAGACCTTCTGTAACTGTCAGGGGCTTAAAAAATTACAGGTCTCTGCTGCTGTCCCCAGAGAAAGCAGCATAGCTGATGGACTGCCATTGAACAAGCATATGTGCCTCTGTGCTTTGCTGGGCTTCTTGTCCACAGTGTCAGCTGTCAGTGAAGAAAAGTGCCTAAATTTCAAAAGTCACACAGCAGTTAGTAAGGGCCTGAAACTATGAATATTTTAGGGACTGGCTGACTCGACTCTATGAACAGAAACTTGTGGTGGTTTATCTGACCTGTGTCTTTCTTGACACAATGGGATTGAAAAAGTCTTCACAGATTTGGGGCAGAGTTGTTCGGGAAACAAGTCATCCTGCCTTTTTGATATATTTATCTATTTATTTCTAATTTCTAAAGTGTGTGGCACGTGTGTGAAAAATAAAACCTATAGGATATAGTAGAGACTCCAGTGAAATAATGATGATCATTAAGTTGCTATTGACATGTAATCTCAAAGAGCTACTTGATTCTCCCCATCTGGGAGGATTTCAATAATATTGAGCTATTTCATTTCTCTTACCCTGAAAACAGCAACTGCACTATGGATGGTAAATAATTTAAATATATTGGTTGGTGAGATTCCTCATGTATCGCCAATTACTGAAACTACACTTGCAGCAAGTGGGTGAGTTTTAGCAATATTAGAAAGGAATTATTTTAGTGTGAAAAATGCATCTTGATATTTTCATACGGTTTGAAAAACTGAGGCTTCATCTGACTGCAAACAGTTGTCACATCATGGTTGGAAAGTTCATGGACCAGGAAATGAGCAAAAGCATTATATGAGTGCCAGAGGTAGCTCATTATTTAAAAAAAAAAACAAAAAACACCAAAACAAACCTGCGTGGTGGGTAATTTCTGTTAAGAGGAAGGTTTGGTAGGATTCTTTTCCTTCCCTGTTTCTCAATTAAGAGAAGTTAAGGTTAATAATCTTCCAGGAATAAGAACCGTTTACAAAACTCTTGTCATATTGAATATTACAGATTCTGAATTTCCTAATTCACTGTACTTTTCTGTCATGTAAGTGTTGAGTTACTATCAGTGAATGCAGGTAAGATTTTCCATAAGCTATCTGCAAGAGTTTAGAAGCAGTGATATAGCTCAGAACAAAATGATGATAAAAGCATTGAAAGATGCCTCCTTACTTAGATGCATAGTGAATCTGTCTGTTAGTCATACTGGAGGTATGGACTCCAGTAATGGACTACAGCATAGTCCATGTATTTGCTGCCTTCAGGAATAGCTAAAGCATGCTTGTGTTTGGGCAGTTACTGGTATCCATTTACTGCTGTTAAAGGCAACTTCTCGAACCTATGGTGTTGGGACATGCTCTCAAGGACTCAGAGTCACTAAATCACGGGCTGGTTTATGACTGAAAGACGTCTGTGTCATTTCAGCTAGATGAGGGAGAAAAAACTCTCCACCTACGTTTGTGTTTGGATTAAAATGCAGTTTAAGTTGCAAGCTGGTGAGCTACATGTAAATGGCTCGTGTGTGGCAGCAGTTCCAAGTGCCATGTGGCGTGGCAGCCCTCCTTCCCCCCGCCGGCGAGAAGGAGGAAGATTACAATTCTGCTGCTTTGTGGCAAGCCCCTCAGCAAAGCGAAACTCGAGTGTGTCTGTGCTGCTAGCAATAACCAGGCAATTTTTTGTTGACAGGGTTTGTAGCTAACGCTTCCATAAGGGAAAAAGCAGGACGATTTTTCTGTGATACTGTGCACAGAGAGCCTTTTGTTAGCCACAAATGCAAACTGAAAGTGTCTTACTCTTAAAACCGGAGGTCAGCCCGTTCTGGAGTTTAGGAGAATAATGGAAAATATGCCAGAGTATAACACAGCTTTGAGGGTGACATGGTGCCGTTTGCCTGCCCAGCTGGCTGTCGCTTATCACTACAGTATAAGGCTAGACCATGATTTTGAATTTTCCTAACCCCGTTGTTAGTCAAGAAGAAGGAAAGGAAGATACTCTGTAATTGACATCAAACGTATATAGGCTTCTCTATCACCCTATTTATTGTCTATTCTAGTTCAGAGTCAATTTGATACCAACATTGGCTAAAGCTTGTTGCCGTTTGCAAAATACAAGACAGGTAGGGAGTTCAGAATATCAGAATAAGTCTTGATTATCAGGCTTCCAGTCTGCTTCCTATGAAATTTAATGAAAAAACATGCAACTGTCTGACAGTCTAAATTCAGCCCTGTTGCACGCTGACTGCTTAGTCAAAACTCACAAATAATTGCCAAGTCCTTTTTAAAAAAGTGATCGTTAATTCCAGTAATAAGCCACATGAAGTATTGTTGCAAAGAGTGAAGAAGCAATTGAATGGCAAAGTTCTTAAATAAGCTAAGAGGTTAATAACCAGAAACATCTGACAAGGAAATTGGCAGTGTGTTAGAAAGAAATTGAGAGTTGCTCTTAAGTGGGTGAAATAGGAAATGCAGCAAAGGCTGGGGTTTTTTTCCAAGAGTTTTGTCATTCTTGAAGGACGGTATCTGCTCATTTTGCTTTGAGAAGGTCATGTGCGTTAGAAATACGATTCATTATGTAGGAAGTTAGGAAGGCTTGTGTACAAACATTATGGGTTTTCCTTTAAATCATAATTAATCTGTTATAAGACTTTTATCTTTACAAATCTTCCTCATGTAGAGCATCACAGTAAGAAAAACCACCCACATACTCTATGCCTCATACTTTTTATAGGACGAATGACTGAATGGACTGGAACCTGGAACTAAAGACCATGTCTGTCTTTTATCCAGTTGTTTTGTTTTCTGTGGTGCCTGTAAGCCTTATCCAGTTATGACTGTAAATCAAGTTCTCCGCATAAATCTGAACTCTTTCATAGTATCTGTAGCACAAATGTTTTACTACTCTGAACTGAGTGTTTTCTTCATTGTTTTAGGTTCTGTTTTTGTTTTGTCTCTGCTGCTGACAGTCCTAGTTCTTATTGATATTGACTCAGTTTATGATTTATTTTTTTTCCCCTTCCTAGTTCCTTTTTATTTATGTTCCTAATCACTCTGGCTTGGTTCCCTGTCAACAATTGAAGTTTTTTGGTGATATTCAAGCTGAGGTTTGTTTGAAAAACAAGGTATTGGAGCAATTATAGGGTTATGACACTTTGCATGAAGAGTTTGCTACTTAAACAAAGCTGTGTTTAAGCAAACCTGTCTCCTGTTCCATCATATGATAAACATCAGTGTTTTCTGTGGCCATTGTACCTTCTGGACCTTTTGCTCATCATTTGGGGGTAGCTGAGAAAAAAAGATTTCCAGAGTAAACTTGTTGTCATAGAACTCTCTGTTTCTCGGTACCATAAAAGGGATGTTTTGGGACCTGTGTCCTAACAATTTCTGTCTACACATATTAAAACTAGCAATAGTGCTTAATAAACAGCAAGAATTTAAAAGCCACATTACTTTATAATGTGAGTGGAAAGTAATTATGAGAAAGTAATCCTACTGAAGATCTCAAACTGATTTGAATTTAGACCCATGCAAGGATAGCAGAATTGTCTTCTTTGTGCTGAGGTATATCTTTGGTTTTGGTATCTTACATTTGACTTACATAATTTTTATTATTCCTTGATGCTAAGGAACTTTATGGGAGAGGATAACTGAGGAAGGACTACTAGTGAACAAGAATGAGGAGGGAAAAGCAGCATCACGCTTCAGAGAAAGACTGTAGAATGGGTATAGACAGATCAAAAGCCTCTCATTTCTCCATCCTAAGTTTGGGGAAAAAAATCTTTTAGTCTTCAGGGACTATTCATTACAGGTTACATTCTTTATTTGCAGTGGCTGAAACTTGGGGTGAAACAGTCTATTTTCTGTGCCAGGTGTGAAGCCCTTCAAAATCAAGAAAAAACAACAATAGTAATACTTTTAAGAAACCTCAATATATCCATAAGCCATTCGCTAAGTACTAGGAAACTGCATTGTGGACCAGTAGTGACAAGCAGAGACCAGTTCCAGAGGAGTACTTGCTGGTGAACTTTCTCCCTCTTTATTCTACTATGAAGAAAAAAATAGTTGTTTTGTATGATGAAGAGTTATACAAATCTGCATAACCTCTATTTCCAACCCTATTTTAAAGTGATTGACTGGAAAGTTGTTGTCACGAGTACATCACAACATGTACAACAAGTACATGAGCTTGAATTTTCAAGAGCAGTCTCTGCTACTGATCTTGTGCTCAGTGAAAAGGTTTTCTCAAAAATGCAGACATGGTGAGGGTGGCCACCATGGAGAAATCCTGAGGCGTTAATATTTTCCTTAGTGATCATAAATACTGGATGGAACAGTTAATGTACCACATTAAATAGACAAAAAAGAGTGAAATACTCAACTCCTTCTCTGACATCTGTTTATACCATTCTTTACCATGGCATGATCTATTTGTGCTAAACTAAGGAATGTTCTATTTGGTTGTAGAAATGAAATACGCAGCTTTGATCTGTTACCTGAATATAGATTTCCCTATAATATATTATAAATACCTCGTACTCATTCTTTTTTTTTTAAAGTATTTCAGATACATAACACAATAATGGCATTATAACCATTGCATGAAGAAAATTAAATCAAGATTAATAGAGAAATCCAAAGGAAAACTGAATAACATAGATGTATAAAAAAATAATTGTGTATTGATTTTTTTAAACCTCTGATTTAAATACACCATCTTGCCACCATAAAGCTTCAGCAGAACTATGTGTTTTGTTTAGTTATTTATAAGAAATAAATAATCTTACAATAAATGCTGAGTCAGTAGGAAAATTTAAAAAAATATGCACTCAGGATTTTATCCTAAGACTAGAATTTTTATAAGCTCAACATATTTGGGATGGCAGGGGAGGGACACATAACAAAGAAATATTAACCTCCTGCTCTCTTTTAACATTTTGGAGAAAAGCAAAAAACATCTTCAGTGTGTTATTCAGAATGAGTTTGTGTTGAAATTCTTGCTGTGCCACTAGATAATATCTATTTGAGAGCTACCTGCCTTCTCATGTGTCCTCCACAATGGCTGCAGTAGTTAAAACTTGGTAAACAAAGCTGTTAGAGATGGTACGTGCAGAATGTGAAGAGACTCGCTGTCATCTCAGCGTTGGTTCAGCAAGGCTAAAAGGATGAAAAACGTTGCAAGTTCCAGCTCTGCATGTAATAAAGATGGCTTCCAAATAAGAAATTGCAACTTAAAAAAAAAAAAGTATCTAGGGAGTTAGGTATGTCTCTCAAAATCAGACACAGTCTGCATCTTTCCTCCCCTGATTTTTTTTTCACATAGAAGCAGATTATACAGTAGCAAAGAAAATGTATTTCTGTGACAGTCTTAAAAGATTATAGTGTACTTGTAAAGAGATTATACATTTAGAAGTTTCCATTGTTACAAACAGGCTCCAGTCATAGAGATGACTGGAATCAATACTGAGGACTGAGTCTCTCCTCTCTAATGCTAATTTTGTATAAGTGTGAGAATATTGATTTCTGAAAAAGTTGGAAGGCTTTATCACTGCAGCAGCAGAGAACTAGGTGTAATCTTTTAAATTTGGTTCTGTATTTTATTTTTTCAAGTCTAGAGTGTAAAAGTCATTCTTGAATGGATACTCTTGTGCCCACTCCAAGTCTGATGCTTTCTGTACATGTGTAACAGTGAAAGAGAGATGTCATCTCTAAAAGATCAGTGGATCTTCTCCCCAAAGGGGCTGGGAAATGTATTGTCCTTTTCAGTGAACATAGATCAATCAAATATCCCTTTCTTACTGAAAAGCAGGGGTTTTTTGGTGTGCCTCTTCACTCCTCTGTGTGATGGTGCTATGGTTGTGTCTCTTTCAGGCAGAAGTCCAATAGAATTTCTCTAAGTTTAAGTAGGTCTACAGAGACGATTCATTGTGGTTTTTAAATGTAAGTGTTGCTTTTATTTTAACAACCCCCATAGTGGGTTGGTGACCTATTTCTTGTATTACTATTTTTTTAACAACATCTCTTATAATTTTAAAATGCCTGTAAAATTCCCATGTGAATTCAGTTTTATAAAATATTTTCATCATGCAACCCAGGACCTAGTGTTTTAATTGATATTTTGAAAATGTTTATACAGAACCAGTATGGTTGCCCTTGCTAGTCAACTGAGGCAACGATATAGCTAAAGAATGCTTTTACAGTTCTTTTCTGCGTGTGGGTGGAGGGAAAATTGTGGTAACCAGTTACACAGAATTGGCTTAATTTGCTTCAGCTTCTTTTTCCTTCTGCTTAGTCTTCACTTCTCCAATATCCCAGCAGGTATTTCATATTTACAGTCCAGCCAAACAATTGGTTTTATTCAAATCTTTCTATGTAGCAGAAATAAAATGAAATTATTTTCATCCTTCAGCAGTTCCAGTCTTCCAATAGTGTCATAGCAATAGAAATGGGGCACTTGCACTTTACTCTTCAGTAAAGGCTAACTAAGTGTGTTTGAAGTACTCTAAGGTTGAGTGACCTTCAATGACTTGTGCATATAGATTATCAAACATCATAGCTGAACTAACAGACCATGAACAGTGTCCGATTCCTTTCAGGCTAAATAGTGCAGATAATCATAATTATTCTGGGTGCCAGGGTCAAAAGAACTGCTTATCACTTTTCTGGCTTACTGAAGAATCTTTTAAAGTACTAAATGATACATCATCCCTGTCAGTGTGTTATAAAGGAATTAAGTGAAGCAAGTTCTAGGAGAGATTTTTGACAGCACATACCTGATGTGTCTCTGTCCTTTCATTCACGTCTCCTCCATTTTTTAAAATGCAGATTACAAGTCTATCACTCAGATGCTTTATTTTGAAGTGAGCTAGTTTTCATCTCCAGTGGAATTTTCTCCATTAATGGAGATTTCTCCATTAATGGTTGGCTTAAGAAGTGGTTAATTAATGCCGGATGCCTGTTCACTGTAGGTGAGCAACACTGCCTCATTCTCCGATTTATGGGAAAAGAATGGTTACTACAGGTTAATTTTTTGAATATCAGATATTAGTTTCTAAAAGTTACTAAGCAGCTTGTGTAGCCTGCTTTGAATGCAATTTCATAGTAGCTTACAGTAGCAAGGAGGCATTTATATAATTTGTTATAATACACTGGGCAGATGTCTTTGGGTGGATCAGAATTAATTGGAGTACACCAGGAAAATAATACCTTCTAAGCTTTTATGTATTGTTTCTAAAGTCTCATAAGCATGTTACCAAGATGCTTCAAAAGAATGCATATGTAGTTTTATATACATATGTATGTATAGTTATATATACACATAATAAGACTTCCAGACCCCATGCAAGTATATGAAGGAATCAACATTTTTAAGACCTTCCTAAGGTTAATATAGAAAGTTTAGAATGGAGTCCTTAATTAAATGTACTGCAACAATGGTTTGGAAGAAGAGGGATGGTTATAAAACAGAGGAAAGAAGGATTAAGTCTAGAGCAGTAGTAAAATGTTACCTGCCAGATGAAAATTTGCAAGCATGGGTGAAATCACAAACTGAGTGGCCAGTTCTTTTCATGTGAATTCTCTGTCTCCTGAGTTGTCACATGAGTCAATGGAATCAAGGTAGCAAAATCTCTATGGCAAGCCTAAAAGAAACACTTGACACTTAGATGAATGTGCATTACTTAAATTTATAGAACTAAGAGCGTTAAAGTTGTAGGAACTAAAAGTATAAAAATAAGAATCGTGGATGTAAAGGCAAAAGTAGAGCAGAGAACAACAGCTACTTATACAGAAGGGATCATGAGGCATTTTGCTTGTACATCTGGATAACACATTCTCCAATCCTTGATAAACTGACCGTGAAAGATTATTGTTCTTCTGAATGAATAAAACGTATCGTGTTATGTTTACAGCTCTACTTTTAAGAAAATAACATGCCACTAATTTGTTTGGTGCAGTGCTCAAATGCTCTTCATGCTCTGATGGCATGAAGTGTATCCTGTATAAACTGTGAACTCTATTTGAAAATAAAGTTTATAATTAAAACTGGCATTTGTGGGCCTCCAGCTGGTGAATGCTGTTTTGCTGACGTCTGACATCACTCCTGACACCCACAGTATGGACGTTCATTGGCAGACTTTGTGCCAGGTCTTTGCAATGCCAATGCCTCAGATGCTGTGATCTTCACAAAATGGTGCCCGACAGCAGGAGGCTTGCAAAGGCTTTATTTCACTGTTTATACAGAAAAGGCTCTTCCTCTCTCTGAGAATAATCTTTGTATTTTATTAATGAATGATCTTGACTTTCAGTTACGTGCAGAAGTTAACCAGTCTCCTGTAGCAGTAGTGGTAGTCACCATAATGGTTAGGCACTGTTGTGTAATGATGCTGTATTAGAGCTGTCCATAGACAACACAATATTAGTGACAATGGGTCAGGTTCTCCTGTGTGATCTGGCTTGCTGATGGCTCTACTTTGTTGTAAAGAGACCAGATTGTTTCAGCCTAATGATTGTTGGGTGCCTGCAAGGAAATGCTGCGAGCAAGAGAGACTTCTGGTTCTGCGTGTGTTTTCAGCTGCACTGGACACATGGGAAGCTTATTGCAGAAATGAGTCTAAAAATGAGACAAAGCTTCCAAGCAATATGTGATTCCATTTTGCTTAGTCTTAAATGGAAAAAAAAAGTAAATTTAAAATTCTGTAGTTTCAGATGACTCAATATTATCTCTTAACTTCAGCTTTACATTAGTAAGTTTTCAGGAAAAAAAATTAAGGGTTCTATTTCAAACACTTTTAATAACTCAGCATTAAGCTTATTTGTTCAGTGGGTGACAGTGGTACAGCTCCTCCCTATTCCTATTAAATTAACATGGAGTAAGACATCGTTCTCACACTGTAAGTTGTTATTGATCAGCTCTGAGCACAAAGGGTCATCTTGTTCTTCACCAAATAACTTTACACTAATCTTTTCTAGCTTATATCGACCAATATTAATTAAAAATATGAAATAACAAGCTTTGGATAATTATAATGTTGCTGTTTAAATCGTATGTCTGCACCCTTAGTGAACTCTTCTGGATATGGAGTTTTTCACCTTCATAAAACTATTCCTGAAGCAAGTAATAATAAAATTATCCCCCCAGACACTGCAGTATTAAGTGACAATATAAGTCTCACCAGAAGGGGGGAAAAAGTCACAGAAAAGACCACCTATTATTGCAAGTTCTACTAGCCTCTTAATGCCTCCACTGTTGCCCTGATACAAAGGTGAAGAATGAGATAATTACACTAGCTTGAAAGCTCACAGTATAAATAAATCTTAGTAATGATTAGCAAGGTTCTTAGAATTAGAAAGAGCAATGACAAGAGCTATTTTATAGGCTAATATTTTTAAGTGGCTTGTTTATGCAAAGCAAGCACACAGCAGAAATCTATTTTGGCACATTAACTATTTCAAAAATATTGTGTTATGAAGGGGGACAGGAAGGAAAATTTAGCAAACTTTCACTTGAGGGGGTAAAAATTTCTATCTGGATAGCTATGAATCATCTCTACTCACAGGGGCTAGCACATGTACCTGAAGATAATCAGATCACTGGGTACCCAGGCTAGTTAGGTGCAGTTTGCCATTTCCCACAACTTGCCACTCAACTCTGACAGCCTGCAAATGCACTAGGGGCTTAGCAATACGTAATGCTATCATTGCTGAAGCAACTGGAAGAGATGAGGAAACTAAAAGCAATGCTATGCAAGCTTTTTTAATTGAGTTGGGCTAGAAATTCTTAGGCAGGTGTAAGAGGGAAGGTGCAGAACTTGAGTCTATAGGCAAGTGTTCTAAACACATCCTGTTCAAGTGCAGGGCTAAGGACAAACAAATTTTAAATATCATAAACTCCTGAGATTTTCCCCTACCTATATAAATGACTACTGTAGTCCATGCTCTATACTAAAGAGGTAAATTGTGGGACTAAAGTAGAGGTTATCTAGTAGAAATGAATAAAATAATACCAGTGAAAAAGAGAGAGGCATAAAGACCTAAAGGGGGGAACGAACTTGTCGTTTGGAACACTTCATGTGTTCATTATTTATTGCTGCCAGTCATAGGTCCTGATGCTTTAAGCATGCTGAGGAGATTCCTCAGGTTCTCAGGACAGTTCTGCAGCCTGGTACTGACTAGGAAAGGCTTCCTCCTTCAGCAAGCATTAGGAGCAATTGAGATTCACTGATTCAATATGCAGTTTAATGTTTACATTTAGGCAAATTAAACCAGATCAGTGTGATGGCCTTCGACAATGACGTTACAGCATTGGTAGATGAGGGAAGAGCAACTGATGTCACCTGTCTGGGCTTGTGCAAAGTATTGGACACTGTCTCGCATGACATCCTTGTCTCTAAATTGTAGACACATAGATTTGATGGATGGACCACTCAGTGGATAAGGAATTGGCTGGATGGCCACAGTCAAATAGTTGCAGTCAATGGCTTGATGTCCAAGTGGTGACCAGTGATGAGTGGAGTTCCTCAGGGGTCGTTAACAGGACCAGTGTTGTTTAACAACTTTGTCACATGGACAGTGAGGTTGAGTGCACCCTCAGCAAATCTGCTGATGACACCAAGCTGTGGGGTGCAGTCAACAGGCTGGAGGGAAGGAATGCCATCTAGAGGCACTTGGACAGTCTTGAGATGTGGACCCGTGCAAATTTCATGAAGTTCAGCAAGACCAAGTACAAAGTCCTGCACCTGGTTCAGGGCAACCCTGAGCACAAATAAAGGCTGGGTGGAGAATGGAATGAGAGAAGCCCCATCCCTGGAAGTTCTCAATGCCAGTTTGAGAACTGGGGTTTGAGCAACCTGATCTAGTGGAATTTGTCCTTGGCTATAGCAGGGGCGTCAGAACTAGATGATCTTCAAGGTCCCCTCCAACTCTAACCATCCTATGATATCTTCCTTGCTCTTTGCTTCTGGTAGGCAGTAGCTTCTTTATCAAAAGAAGTAGTGATTTTTGAAGAAAATAACTTTCTTTAAAGCTAAATTCTATCGCAATTTTGAAACTTTGGGTAAAAGAGCTTTTCTAGAGAAAGAGCATTTCTTTAAAACAAACAGTTACATTTTTCCCCTTTCTTCAGACAGAGAAAAAGTCTGAAATTTAAAAATTTCTCTCCCCTGCCCCCTTCAAATCAAGCTGTGTTACAGTCAGAATACATTTGAAAAGGTGAGGCATTTACCAGAACAAAGTGAAGCAAAGCAGCATGCATTTCTCTTCATTAAAAAAAAAAAAGTTAAAACAAATTTTCTTGTTCTACTCCTATTTATCTGGGATGTTTGATCTTAATGATACTGACATAAGCCTTCTATATTTGAAATGAAAATTAGTGACCTCATTAGAAATAAAACTGCTCTATTCATTGTTGCATGTGTCAAATAAAATTGAAGCTCGCTTTCTGGACTATGGTTTTGCTTTCCATAACTATAAACAAAGAATGGCATAAGGCCCTCTGTCTTTTGTTGATTTTTGGAAAACCTACCCTGGTGACTATAATCATTAATTAGACTCCAATAAAAGGAGTTTTTAAAAAAGACATTGCACTTTGTTGACTTTAATTAAGCTTACATAAGCTTGTACACTTAGGGACTTTCAAGAGGAAAGTGAATGAGCTAACCTGTCAATTTTTCCTCAAATTCACATACCGCTAACCAAAATGACATTGATTTGCTTAGATTAGCAGCTGACACCTGAAGCTTCCTTGCTGGAACTACTTGGGAGTGTGCAGTTTTCCTGATGTAAAATGAGCAATTGGTTTTTCCTAGCCAAGGATCTGCATCACAAGAAGTATAAACTCCTTTTTGAACTGCTCTGGCCAGCAGCAGTCATCTTCATTTTCCAGAAGCTGATGCAGTAATGTCTGCTGGACTGTTGGATGTTAGAAGTCAGTCCTGTGTTTTTAAGCTGTGCTGCACTTTTTTATTTCAGCTTCTTCCTCGATATTCTAAGCAGCGTTACATGCTTGACTAAAATGCAGCTGCAATATAACTGGGTTTCATCCAAATACAGAGAAGGAGGGAACAGAAATCTAGAAATGTGAACCTTCTGATTGCAGAAAAGAAAATTTTTGAAAGAGATTCCAGCCAAAAGATGCTGTACGTCATCCCTTTCATGTCATGGTAGTGGCTGATTTTTTCAATTATATGTAAAAGTCTTCTGCTACTAAAATAGGCACTTGCAGTCGTGTGCAGCAGAGTAACCAGTAACAGAGGCTGAGCTACAAGAAATGGAAATGTAAAACATGTTTCAACTAGCCTTTTTGTTCTCTTTCTAGCCAGATCAGAAAATATCCTGTAATTACATCTCTGAAGTATCTATTCTATACCAGAGATGCAGGAATATTCCCTTTGGTTACTACACTGTAAACTGAGAGTGCTGGAAAATGTGGGAAGAAGTCTTGGCAAGGTGCAAAGCTAATTTGCTGGCATTGCTTGGTTTGCAGCAAGAGAAACGGGTTGGTAGCAGTAAAAAGCATAAATAATGCAGATAAGAAACTGGCATAACTTGAGCTCAATGAGAATTCGAAGATCTGGTAAAGCATTCTTGAAAATTATGGGATTTCTTTAAGCCAATAACCTTTCAAAACATTTGAGCCTTTTGAATGACCTTTCAAAACCAAACCCTTGCTCTTGCACAAAAACCTAAAGGTGCTACAAGCTGATTCTTGTTTCAGCTAAAAAGGCTTTAATCTTGTTCAGTTGCTGGCATGGCACAGCATTAGAACCAATCTTTTCTTGGCATCTAATCAGCATGTAATTTCAATTGTCTGTCTGCTCTGCTTCCGCTTGGCTTTGTGTGACAGTGTTTTGTGCTAGGAAGTTTGGGTTATCCAAGGAGAGCAGGGAGCTTCTGCAGGACAAATCCATGGCGATTGCAGGGGTTTACATTGGGTAACTTCAAAATCTGCCATGCGCCCTGTTTAATTAAATCACAAACTTGCAGGGAGCACATGGCTGGTGCCCCCAGAGATGCCTTTTCAATTTCCCAGTCAAAGCTGATGAGATTAGAATTGGCTATCAAATCCTTCTAGCAAACTTGCATCGTTCTTTGCTAATTTCCTTCTAGTGGGCCCCTTGAGAGATGCAGATAGTCTCCGTGCTGCATATTAAACTTTAATTACTGATTTCTGTTATGAGGGTGAGGTAGCACTCAGACAGAGATAGCTGCATCATAACTTGCAAGCTCCTTATGCTGAAAAACACCCATAAAATTACTGAAAAATGAGTCAGCAAACTGTCACCAGCCTGTCAATGCATGCTGCACCTTCAGCTCCACAGTAGCATGCCAGCTGGTCTGCTGTTAACAGTAAGTTTTAGATTTTTGTTTATTTATAAAAATAAATTTGCTTTCCCAAAAAAAGAGCATACCGAGCTTAGCATCATCCACGCAGACACACAATGGTAGTTTCTGAAAAGTATCACAAGGTGTAATCCACAACAGCAGTGGTGTTACAGGAAATTTGAAGCATTTTATTTACTGTATGGCATAAAGGAGGAATTCCAAAATCAACATTGCTTGTCTTATTTATTTACTTCTCTTAAGGAAAAGTCCTATGATTTTCAGGTAAACTGCTTATACCACTACATGCCTGATTAGGAACTAATTTCCCTTCAGTGCAAAATCAGCACACAGGATTTTAGGACCCTGATAACCTTGCTAAATTAAGTGAGACTAGGTGATGTTACTTGAAATGACCATATATCTGCCAGACTGGAGCAGGTATAGGTTGATTTATAGAAATTGGGCAGCATGTCCTCACCAGCAGATGAATGTAGGGGGGAAATGACAACATTTATGGCAATGTCTTAGAAGCTTGTACTAGAACTCTACAAGTATTCTAACAGGGCACAGACAGGACGTTTGCACTATTACAGAATTAGAATGGTCTGATATTTTGTTTTTATAATGCCTTCCTTTTGCCGTTCCTGTTACCCATCTTTGAATTTGTTTACAGCCTACTCTCTTGTTCTCCTTCTATTGGTCTCTTCTGTTGGTCTTCTCTATTAGACCTGCCTGGACTGTCAGCATGTTGTGTTTGAATGCTTCACAGTATATTTGGAACAAGTGCTCTGACATAATAAAGTCTTACAATTCTCATTCAGCATGGAGATCTTTCCGTATACCCATTTAGCATCATTTTTCTACTCTTTGTGCTATTATGTTACTTCTTCTGCTCATCTAAATAAATGGTATTTTAGAGGAAAATCCCATTCCTATAGGGGAATTCTGACAACCTGAGACTTACTTTGTATTGCAGGAAAATGGAAAGGAAATAACTTCAGATTGCTAGGCTGCTTTGGGTGGGTAAAGAGTCTATTGGTCTGTAGAAACCATCAGGCATGTTGAAGATGGGTATTGTACAGTGTGTTTGGCAGTCATGGAAAAACAGAAAGGAGACTACAGGACCAGTGCCGTGCCAGTATTCTCTGGTTTAAGACCCTTGTTCATTTTGTTAGTCACTAAGTCATGTGTTTGTAGAGGTGTTAGAGGGAATGTATCGTTCTAGGACTCGGGACGGGAAGTCATCTGTTTGCATCAACATTCTCAAAGTCAACGTGTGAGACTGGCACTGCATTTCACTAGATTCCAGTGCAGTGTATGTGATAAGTAGTAACAAGAAATACAAATTTCATATCTCTTATAATCAGATGTAAATAGCTGAAAGTACAATCATCTTTGTAGTTTTTATAGCTAAAAAATATTAGCCACTTCATTTTCATGGCCCAGTCCACAACAAACCAGCATCCTGCTGACTGTCTACTTTGAAGTTCCTTTGTTCTAGCTTTCTATGTTGCCTTCCATTTAACAGGATACTAGATTGGGGTTGGGGAGAGGTTGTGGATATCTGGATTTTTTCTGGATATCTGGATAAGGCTTGAGTTTATTTCTAAGTTGTTGTTTATTTAGGCTATTTCGTACATTGTTTCATATTTTTAACACCTACATCTTTGGTGCTATGGGTACTGGTTAAAATTGGAAAAAAACAGGTTTAGAACTTTAAAAATAGATGTGGGTGCATAGTTCAAAAAAAAGACAAAATACTGCTAAAATAAATGTGTATTTTATGCATCAAACTAATAGATTTTCAACTTGCTAAATACGCTATATGTTTGCTTTTAATTGTGTAACCCCAAGATCACACTTGTCTTTGCTAAAATTTATCAGTTCACTCACTGAAAGAAATTCTTCTAAGTATCCCTGGTAAATATTCACTGTTGTGGACTATGAAACTAATTATTTCCTTAAAGCTAATGCTTTCATCATTCATTATATACTAAGCAGGTAAAGTGAATTTAATATATTTCCTGGTCTACCTCTCAATTATTATTTTTTCTTACTTTTAAACCAATTCAAGTTTACCTAATGAAAGCATACCAGAAAAGTCACCAAACTGTATGGAGTGCTGTAAAATGGGCTGGTTTTATTTATGTAGTGGGATGGAGGGAAGGAGCGATTCCAATCAGTAAGATAGTTCTTAAGTTGAAGAGCAGACTGTTCATAACTGAATCATAATGCACTGTAGATGTGGGAGCTTGGATCATCCCCCTTTTTAGGGAATGCTGTGAATCCAAACGTTGATCCAAACTGCAGGCAGCGAGTGCAAGCCTGTTTCAGATAGTGCTCCTGCCCAGCAGTTGCCTTGGTTTTTGTCTTGATTTTTTTTTTTTTCTGTTTCTGTGTGAAGACTCACAAAATTAAAATAAAGAACCTGACTAAGGTTTTAAGTTCAGAAATAGTTTGAATTGCACGTTCAATCTGATATTTGTGTGTCGTACTGCAAGGAACATTCCAGTTTAATGCAAAAAGTGTGCTGATGTACCAGTTCCTCCCATTCTACTGAATTTACGTTTTTGCTACAATTGATAGCCATCTGGTCAGATTGGTTTCATATTTTGCTCCAAGTTTAAACTTTATCATTTTTCCCATTCTACACAACAGTGAAGAATGCAGCCATACTACTTGAAGAACATTACCAATGTGGTACACATGGATTTTTAAAGCAAAATAATTTGTTGAGCATATTTAATAGATTTGTAATACCTAGAGGTCATGTTATGCTTATGCTCAGTGAAAAGGATACAGACACAATAGTATTATATTAAGTATATTTCATAAATATATTATTATTATTCATTCCATGCATTCTGAAACTTCTGGGTTTTTAATTAAATTCCTTCCGTTTTCAAATTCTGGAGGCTTGGGCAATTCTTTTTATTTGTGCATTCTCATCATGGTCAAGTGTAATTCACCGTTTCTCAGAAGGTTTGAGTAGAGATCTATTTTGGGGGGTTATTTCACATGAGTCAGAATCAATGAAACTCCTAACTTTTCATTCTGTCACTTCTAGATATTCTAATAATACAGATGGGTATAATTTACAGTAGTTTGGGGAATGATATGGAATTTTATTCAACTGTGTTGGTATTTAAATTTGTCACATTTTCCTAAAATTAGCATCTTATGAAGAACTTTGGGTGTTACAGTTAGCTGTAATTGTATTTCACTTTGGAGGAAAGCTTCCTGTGACTTAGAACCCATCTATCCAGGCACATCTCACCAATTTCTTTTAGTAGTAGTATTTGCTTCTTGCAACCTGACTTCCTTTATCAAAAGTACAGTTTGGTGCTTTCTTTACTTGTGCCTCATTTACAGTCACAGATAAAAGAAGAAAGTCCATTGTAACTCTAGCTTTTCATTATGGATTCAGAAATGGGTTAAAAAGAAGAACAAATACAGGCACTACTGAGAGTTTATATTACTATTAGTAGTAGTTACCAATAATGGATCTAACATTCTCTTCAGTAGTCTGTTTTGTGCTGACATCCTCGGTGAATAAACCAGTTTGGGGAGTATGTAGAAATACTTCATGGTCAAAACAGTTCTACTGCTTTTTCCATTTAAAATTCTTGAAGTAATCACTGGCTACTGTAATGTAACCATGATATTATAGATATTATGATATCCTGCGTTGTTACAAAAACAACCACAAAAATCTATTGAATGGGTTTAAAGAGATTGAATTGAATTAAAACCAGCTATGGTCTCCAGACAGTGTTGTAGTAGGTATTCATTGAGTGTTCATGTTTAATAGACAATCTGGCCACATTTATATACCATGAGGATACTATATGTAATGCTTGCAGTTGCTGCATTTGTACATTCAAGGAACACCCAAGAAATAGAGCACAGCATTCCTTCTGTGGGATCTATTTTGTGAAAGAAAAGACTTCATCATGAGGCAGGACAAGCCCAACCAACATTTGCTCAATGAGTCTTGCACTATGCCCTGAAGTTGATGAGACTATTAACATTAATTATTCATGTGCTGACAAAGGCCGCTGCAGGAGACACAGAATGAAGACTAATAGGCTGAAATAGAGAAAACCGGATGCACAGGAGAGCCTGGAGAATGGAATATCTTTCAATGTTTTTCCTCATTAGTTTGGCTTATTTCCCACAGGGGCAGCAGCACAAATCTTTGACACCAGAACTTTTCCTTAACTGTGTCTGCAAATTCGGAGAAACATTTCCCTTCATGAGAAGTACTCTGCTCCTCAGCCTTGACCCTTTTGTCAGCTCAAATATGCTTGCTCATTGTGGATGTCTTTGAGCCTGACAGATGGACCTCATCTGCCTAGGGCATGGTATAGGACAGGAAAGAACTCAATTTTGAGTTTTGTGCTTAAAAATAAATTTTAAAAAAGGTAGTGTAAACACCAGTGGAAATCAGTGATTTCCCACTGTGGTTCTGACTCCAGATTTCTCACAAAGACTCTATGACAAGTGGGAACTTAATAAGAGGCTCCCTCTGTAAACAGAAATGCTATTTTGGTTGAAGCTCAGTGAATGTTGGGGCAGGTAGAGCAACAGATGGGATACTCAAAGGCAATGCTATTTTTATGAGCTTTCTCTCCCCAGGGACTATATAAAATGCTGACATTTTTAGGTTATTAGAGCTGTAAAACTGGAAATACACCTTTAGCTGTGAATGTTTATGCCTATCAGTTAATGAAATGAGTATCTCCTTTTCATAAGGTGTCTTTAAGTTTTATTGGATTTTTTTATTTTTAGGCAGAAAATTTAATTCACACCTGATCAACATAGTGCTAGTAAGAGCCTGAACTCGTGCATTGCTCCATCTTGTGTTACACGTTACACTTCTCTTCCCAAAGAAGAAACACACAAAACACCAGGAGTTGTTTTGTGATTTTATTTTTTTTTTTTTTTTTTAAGTTTCAAGTTTTGGGCAATTTTTGTCTTGCCTAGTAAGCTGGTTGGTATTCTCCATTTATGAAGATTGCAGGAAGTGAACTAAAATGCCATTAGTGTTGTCAGAAAACTGTTACTTGGTTCTCCAGTAGGAAAAAAGCCCACAGTCAGGTGTACTGGTAGTCACCTGATTTGAACAGTCGTCTAAGAGAAAAAGGCCCTTTGTATCATTGGAAGTAAAAGTTGGTGTCTTTTAGTCATCCAAGGTTTTCCCATCAATACATGTACATTAGTTTTTGAAGTGTGTACTTACGTGTTGGAATGGTTGTTTTTAAAATGTTCTTTGCTGAGCAAACATGCATTAAAAGGCTGTTTGAAGTTATTCAGGTGCATGTTACAAGTACAGTTTTTCTTCTTAGCGAGCTTACTCTGTAAAATTTTGCTTTTTAATTTTTTTTATTTTTGTTTTGTTCTATCCGAGGAGGATAAACTTCTGCACAAAATATAGGGCTGTAGTTGGGATAGTAGGAAAAAGTAAATTTTACAAGGATTGCTTAAATCGGCTTATTGTAGATGATATTCTCCCTCCACACATACATTTCTGCCACCAATTTCAATCATATCCTGTATTATATTTTTCTTAAAAGCTATGGTGTTGTCTACAGATACTCTGAGCTAAAAATAGGGAAGTAGAAAATGGAGGCGGGGGAGGGAGGCCACCAGAACATCCTTACCTAAAGAAATTACTTCACAGAAACATTTTTAATGAACATAAATGGCTATTGCTCTGCCTAGGTCTTATAGTAGGAGTTATTACTCTGGAAAATAAATAAGCTTAAATTGGAGATTGTTTTGCTGGTCACTGGTACTGCATTTCTTAAAGCTTGCTGTGGCAGTTCAAAAATGTTAATGTCATGAAACAATAATGCAGCCTTACTAACAGGTGAAAGATAATAACATCTCCAGCAAAGTTGTACTCTGAAGTGCTTTTTCTTTTTATTCCCCCCATCTTCAGGCCACATTATTCTGATCTCTGTTTGTAACACCTGGAAGCCCTTCCCCAAGAGGACACCGAGGTGTCAAGGAAGTTTGATAGAGCTGACGTGGAGCTCTGGTGCAGCTTAGATGAGTGTCATGTCCTGAGACCTTAAAAGTACCCTGGGCTCTAGTGATGTAGACCTAATGTTGGGCTACAAGAAGACATACCTTAGCTCTTGGCCCCTGTCCAATTTCACGGGCAAGTTGCTTAATTTCTGCTGGTGCTTTTCTTTCTCTACATGGTTTCGCTTGTGTTTTATGGGGGATTTGTGTTGTTGGGAGTTTTTGGGGGTTGGTTGGTTTTTTTTTGGGTTGTTTTTTGTTTTTAGGGAGAACTGGCAAAATGAATATTTCTTTCTAATTAACGGAAGAGTAAATTGTGTATCTTCCCCCCCCCCCCCTCCATTTGCATCTGCTGCGGGCGCTGATGTCACTGCTGGGAAACCTCGTTTCAGCACCAGGGACAGCGCCGGGAGAGGCGGCCCGTGGCCCTTCTGGGCTGTGACCTCATCCGTGACATCAGCGCCGTCTACTTTCTACACTTTCCGTCCACTCATAGTGTGGATCTTGCATTCTTGAGTGGGTGGGTATACACACCCAACAGTAACACAAGCAGAGAAACAGATTTTTGCTGCTTCAGCCAAAAACTTGATGAAATAATTACTTCATAGGGGTAAGATTTTGTTTCTATATTTGGCATACCAGAATCTTGTATTTTACTTTTTTTTCTTTAATAAAATGAGAAACTTAGGTGACCTATATTCCCAAACCGTGTTAGTTAATAATTAAAATGTGTGTTGAAACATGAACTATTGAGCTGGTTCTAGAGAAACATGATTTTCTTATGCCGCACAGCTAAGCAATATTGTTGAAGCCAGACACTCAAAATGCTGAGACTTGCTTAAAAATGCTGATTTTAAAGAAATCACATATGACACATTTTTTATAATTGTCCTTTGAGATTTTTAAAGCTACTTTTTCAAACTTTTCTGAGCAACTAAAATTCTAATTAAAAAAAAAGCAAGCTTAAGTTAGTAAGCAAAGTTACAATCATAGGAACCCTAGGACAGAAGCTTTGAGGTACTATGGCATTCAGAATTTTAATGCTTGGTAGCAAATTTGTTAGAAGAAAGTCACCTGTTGACCAGGTCTTATGTGCAGAATTCTAAGTACCAGATTATTTACAATGATGCTACTTACTTGGGGGGGGAGTTAGCAAATCCTGCTGGTTGCTACAGATGAGAACAGGGTAAATCTTGCTTGTCCATATTTAGTAAAAATACAGTAAAACTGTTGTTACTCTCTACTTGATTTAGTTTGCCTGAAAGCTGCCTGAGCAGAAGAGAGCAATTTTATTGTGTCAGTTCTCCTTGTAAAGGAGGACCCCTTTTCCTTCCCCTGTCACAGTGGAATAGAGCTTGGGAGAAAAGACAAGACATCCAAAGAGCTGTTCTCTTGGAGGGAAGGGAGAGGAAGGGTGGTCTGGTAAGACTAGTGAACTCAGCTCCAAGTTACTTCAAAGTGGCAAATATTGCATGATAAATATTATCTCAAATAAGGACCTGCAAATGAGAGGTATTGCTATAATTTTTGGTTGAGTGGCTGTTATATGTTTCAGGCCGAATCTTTAAAGCATTAGTCTTTTAAAAATAATTTCCTTTTATCTGAGCAAAGATTCCAGTCTCTTCCACAGTGTTTTGTCAGACAGGAATTTGAAGTAAGTAGACATAAATTTGAATTTTTTCATGTCAGTTTTCTACCTCTCATTATTGTGGATGTCCTCCACTTCCAGGGCTCCAACTGGAGATAGACGGGAGCAGCCAAATCTAGGTCAGAAGTTCTTCTGCTAATAAGGTGATGTGCCGAGCATGAAGTTCTGTGAGAACCTTTGCAAATAAGTACTTAGATGTTCAAAAAGAGAAATTTTTGCAAATACAGAGGATCTTTCAATAAAGTGGAAAGCTGCCTACTTTGTCTGTGACAGAGGACTACTACTGTGGTGAAAGACTGTTTATTGATGGAAAGAGTGTGAGGTTTAACTAAAAATTTGCAGCATAATAAACGAATACTTCCCTCTCGCCAGGGCCATGTATTCATGGAAGTACTATAGGATAGAGTACTATAGTACTCTATATCCTCTATATGGAGGATAGAGACTCCACTCGTCCTATACTAAGTAATATGACATACTGGTACTTGGAGACTACTTTAAATTTATTTGCAGGTTTGCGTTTTTTTAAAGAGTTAATCTAAAATCCTGTCAGATGTAACATTTAGCTCTTTTCATTGTGTAAAAATGCTTTTCTTCTAGCTAGTTTAAGACATAAAAGTGGATTTGTTAGACCTGAAATATTTCAATTAACAAAAGTGAACGTCAGAGCTCAGAGATAAAGTTTCCTGATTTGTTTCTCACCAGCCAGCATAGGTAGGTCCCAACAAAGATTTTTTTGGGGGGAAAGGAAACAGAAAAAAAGATTAGAGGAGAGAGAGAGAGAGGGATGGAATTATGAACACAAAATGAATACACGGATCAACATTTTCACATGAGAAGAACACAAAGAGAAGGAAGAAAATTAAAAAATTTTGACTTTTTTTTTGTTTGGGTTTTTCTCCTCATTCTTTAGTGTTCAGAATTTAGTGAATTCATTCCACCTTTAACCAGGCAGTGCCATGCCACAGAAGAATTTATAACCAAAAACTCTAGTGTCTGTATGGATGTATGTATATTTTACTTTAGACACCTAATCTTTAGTTTCTTCTATTTTGCAAAGAAAACCATGATTTAGAGATTAAAATATAGGTAGTTTTAATCTCAAGCTTTTAAACTAAACACATTTGTTCTAATGAAAAAAGTTGCTATATTTATTAATATCGTGTGATGGAATCCAAAACAAATTGTGTCATAGGTTAACAGAATGTTTGAGGTGGGCATCAACCCCTCTGGAGATGGTTTAGTTCAACCCCCTGCTCAAGCATGGTCAGCTAGAGTAGTTTGCTCAGGACTGTCTCCGGCTGGGGTTTGAGCATTCCCAAGGATAGAGACTCCACAACCTCTGGGTAATCTGCACCATTGTTTGACCTCCCTCACAGTGAGAAAGGGTTTTTTCATATTTCATTCGTGGAATGTCTTGTATTTCTTTGTGTGACCATTGCTTCTTTTTCTGTCATTGGATACCACTGAGAAGACTCCAGCTCCATCATCTTTGCTCTCTCAGCTGTTTATGCACATTATTGACATCTCTACTGAGCCTTCTCTTCTCTGGGCTTCTCTCAGCCATCCCTCATATGTTTGATGCTCTGATCCCTTCATTTTTGTGGCTCTTTGCTGGGCTCACTGCAGCATGTATCCATGTCTCTCTCATACTGGGAACCCCAGAACTGAACACAGCACTCCAGATGTGTCTCATCAAAGCAGAGTAGAGGGGAAGGGTCACCTCCACTTCACCTGCTGACAGTGCTTTTCCTAATGAGCCCGGGATGCTTTTGACCTTTTTTTGCCACAAGGATGCATCACTGGGTTATGGTAAGCTCACTGACCACCATGACCTCCAGGTCTTTTTCTGCAGAAGTTGCTTTCAAAACAGTTAGTCTCCAACCTGTACTGCTGCATGGGGGTTATTCCTTCCCATGTGCAGAGCTTTGCATTTCCTTTTGAACTTTGTGGCATTCCTGCCTGCCCATTTCTCCAGCCTATTGAGGTCCTACTGAATAGCACCTCAATTATCCAATGTATCAATCATTCCTCCAAGTTATGTTTCTCCAAATTTGCTGAGGGTGTCCCATTGTCCGTGTTATTGGTGGAGATGTAAATTTGGCCTCGGTATCATCATCTGGGGCACATCACTAGTGACTGGCCTCCAACTGGAGTTCATGCTGTAGGTCACTACACATTGAACCCAGTAGTTCAGGTGGTTTTCAATCCATGTCACTGTCCTCACCCTCAGTAATTGAATCAATAGCAAATCTGAGTAAAACAATGTTAGTTCTGAGAAACAGAAAGCTTCTGAGTATCAGTGATACTTTCAGCCCACTCCCTATGGGGATACTTGAGGAGAAAGGTTGAATATAATTGTGTAGATCCTTGAAACACTTAAATGTGCTTTTTCACTTTGCAAAACTTAAGCAGTACCTACTTGCTCTGAATAGGATAAACCCCAAAGTGGAAAGTATAGTACTGTAGACTATTTCACAGCTTTGTAAGTGCAGGAAGGTTCAGCTGAACTTTTGAAGATTAAACCAAATGCAAATGACTTCAGAATCATGAAAGATTTGCTCACGAGTTATGGTCGTAAAGTATTGCTTCCTTTGAATGTTTTCATTTGGGAAGGGAATATCTTTTATCTCTGTGAAAATGTTCCTACTATGATATATCAGAAAAGAAGAACTGGAGAAAATCGGTAACTGGAGAGAAAAACAATGATGCCATGAACAATGGATGTTAATAAATGAGATTGTGCTCGTTTAGGGCTACAACTAAATCCAGTAACACCAATGGGAGCTGTTGCTTTTGATCAGGTAGCTTTATCACAAATCTTATGAGCTTCCACCTGCAATGCAATTTGGAAAACACTATTCTGCACTGCTGCCTGTGGTAAAGAATTTTGAAAAGCTTTACGTGTTAATCAAACCTCCCAGTATGCTGAGGAATATCCAGAAGTAAGGATGCAGAAACTGAGACAAAAAGTGGTTTTGCTTTACACTGAGAAGCAACAACTCTGGCTGTCAGAGCAGGTACATTATGGCAGCCATTGAGCAGGAGGCCACCAATCCCACTTGCTCTTGGTAAGACTTGGTCAGAGTCAGAAAGACCAAAAATATTAAGAAACAAGAAGAAAAGCTAGAGGAGGCCAACTTATTGTAATCTAGATTACTCTATTCACTTAAATTCAGACAGTGCTATTTTAAATGAGTAAAACTAGTTAGAATCCTTTTGTGGTGCTCTTCCTTAACAGGCTAGAAAATCAGAGTTTAAAACAAATATTGGTGATTTTAAAGCCATTAGATGAAAAAGATAAAGTTGCAGGAAATATTTTTAAATTGATGCTTCTAATAATGTACTTTTACTTTTACATAAGCTGTAGTCTTGCAGTGCTTACTTATGGAAGATTGTGCAGCTGCATTGATCTTAACTGCAAGGTTCGGTTACGCACACATAGGACTGCAAGGGTGTCAGCAAATACGTCAAAAATCCTCATTTCTCACTTAAGCATCAACCTCTTTTTATCAAAAAGCTTATTTAATTAAAAAAAAAAAAGAAATAAATAATTTGACTCTTCAGATCTATAAAATATGAAGAATACCTGCAGGCTTCACACAATATCAAGATAGGAATTTCCTAAGTATCTGCATAACAGTGCGAGTCATAGAAGGAAGGAGACACTGGAATTGCCTTTTTCAATTAGTAGTCTACTTAAAATTTGCATTGGAAAAAATCTGTAGAGCCGTTCTATTATGTTCACTCTGTAGAAAACACCTAATTTTGAAAATAATTTTTTAATTTAATATCTTGCCATTTGGAAGAGAGCAGCAAAAGTATTGTAATTTTAAGTGAACTTTCTCTGTTCATGTAGTCTACTCTTGGTTCCACTAAGACTTAAAAATGAAAAAAGAGATGCTATATGCTGTGGTCTTTTGAGTCTGGTACGAGGATTCTTCTTTCTGGGCTTTTTCAGTGCCAGTAATTAGGCCATCTGGTTTGTGAGGAAAGTTAATTCAAGACCACGTTAATACCCACTTTTAAATTTCTTTGTGGATGACACTTCAGGAGAAAATGATGGTTGCTGGATAATCAGATCTAAAATTAAGAGAATGTGGTGTTAGTCATCCTGTAGCACTGGCAACAACGTTAATCATAGATGCTCAGAAACTATTGTCATAATTCTGACATCAACATTTATATAGGAAAAAAAAAAAGAGTAGAAGGAACGTTAAATTCTCTCAGATTTGTTTAGGTTGGTGCATTGAATGAGAACAAGTGTCCAATTTGTAGAAAAATTCCGACTGAGCCTTTCAAAAGACACGGATAAAGTATAATAGTTTGGCTCTGTACAGCTTTCAATTGTATGTCTGTGCTCTTCGCTGTAGAATGCAAGGCTATTATGGTGAAAGTCAGGAACATGAATTTAAGTGTTACACAAACTGCTTTTACAGTTGTTGTTGTTGTTTCCAAATAACATTAGAGGTTGGGGTTGGTTTTTTGCGTTGTTGCTGAGAGAAATCTGCAAGTAGTCACACAAAATTCCTGCTCTCCACTAAATGAGGCTGTGGCTGAGTAAATTAATGTTTCTGCTGGTTTTGTGCTGTTAGAGATGCTAAAATGGCCTCTGCTGGTTATGGAGGACTCGGAGTTGTTGAGTCAATTCCAGAGTCCGAAGAGCATGGGGAATTTGAATCTGTCTGCATGCTTGGAAGTTCTGATGAGCAACTGCTCTGAGACTCTGGCCCATAACACCTTGTTTAGCTTTATCTCTTCCAGTTTATGGGAATTTCTCTTTCGCAGGAAGTGCAGCCAGCCTATTACAGAAATTTTGGGGAAAGAATGTTACAAAACAAAATATGAGAGAAGCTATTTTGGGTGCAGCATTTTGTTTGAGACATATGGCATGAAATAGGGCAGTAATAGCAATACAGTGAGAGCAAGAATGATAGAAACAAAAATGTCCAAAATACACTATTAATGGCTGACAGATTTTGGGGTTGTCATGTGGATTTTTTCCCTGCTATTTTTTTTAGTACAAAATAAGAGTTGGAGCTTGAATTAATCTTGCGATCTTGTAACATAAAATAAATATTTAAGAAGTTGTTCTAACAGTCTCTAGGCATACATGGAAACTTTCAGAGGCAGAAGTGAGCAGAAAAGTAAATCTAGTGTGGGGAAAGTGAAGAAAATAGTTGTGTGGTCTAGTATTATACAGCTATTTTGAGCTCTAGTAGTTCATGTTAGGGAGACAACTTAATGGGAAATTCTCATCATTTTCACACATTTGCAACAAAGATCTGTATTTAGAAAGTTCGAGAGGCCTCTTCTGTCTCATTACAAGTGTCTTACTTTAGAGTAAAAACACAAGACTAAAAAATGCATCTCTTTGTACTGCTGACCTGCATTGCTCTCCTTGCTCTTTAAGCTTGTACCTTTACTACTTTCACTGAATTTTTTTCATATCCCTTAAAAATCAATTCCTTTGCTAAGAACCACTATTATGACAGCTTTCTTTGTAAATGAAAACAATTTCTGGTAGCAAATTATGCTGTCAAATATTTTGTACTGACGTGGAAATGATCTGCCAAATGTCACTTAATCCCAGTTTTGCAGGAAAAGGAAACAGAATAAAAGCAGTGGCTATTCTCACAACTGTCGTGGGGTTGCTAAATATAAATGTGAGATCTGTGCAGATAGCAATATTTTTTTTTCTGTTCACCTTTGACAGTGTCGTGCTAATTGAATGGAGATACCTGTTTTTGAAAAAGCCAGTGCACATGCCAGCATAGCCAGCCTCTCATTGCCAGTGCTTTCCTGGCTCAGTTATTTGTGTGTCTGTCCTTTCCTGATTGAACTGGTAGGGGTCTCTTCTTCGAACTGTTACGTGTCTGTTAATCTTGTAATATCAGTGATTTTGCTTTGCAGTTTACACTGTCACACTGTAACTGTCAGTACAATAGGTGTTAACACGCAAAGTGGCTGTTTAATGAAACACTGATTTCTGGGCAGTAAGTAATGTGTTTAGGACCCTGGACTGTGTTTTAGAAGACAAAGGAGGGCTATTAGGCTCAGTTTGTGCCTTGCCCACCCGGGTGAGCAGGTAATGATGCGTGCCAGATAGTGGCGCTTCCATTTGTTCTCCTAATGCACCAGAAATTTCAAAATCTTCACGTTCGGTTTTCTTAGAGGATGAAAACATTTGACCAAAGATCAAGATATCATTCAGGTTTTCCAGTTGTCTGGCATCGTGAGTTACTATTTGGTGTTTCACTTCAGGGGGAAAAGCCTGACCCCAGAGTCCTCTGCATCGTAGAGTCACATAGTTCGAGCTCTGCCAGGGGAGTGTAAAAATTAGCAAAGCATTTTTGCTTTCCATGTTGAATGGGGCTTAGATCAGATTTTAATACTCATACCTGTACAAAGTGTTCTGGCACAAAACCGAGAATCAAATACTGTATTAGTGTGCATAACTGATCCTTTTCTGACCTTATAATGGCCTTTCAATATCTGAAGGGACCCTATAGGAGAGCTGGAGAGGGACTCTTAGGAAGTGTAGGGAAAGGACATGGGGCAACAGATTTAAATTGAAAGAGGGGAGATTTAGTTGAGATACCAGAAAGAAATTCTTTACAGTGAGGGTGATAAGACACTGGAACAGGTCTCCCAGGGAAGCTGTGGCTGCCCCATCCCTGGAGGTGTTCAAGGCCAGGCTGGATGGGATTTTGAGCAACCTGCTTTAGTGGGAGGTGTCCCTGCCCATGGCAGGGGGGTTGGAAGTCGATCTTTAAGATCCTTTCCAACCCAAACCATTCTATGATCTCATCCCCATTAAACTGCTTTTAAAAGGATTAAGCCTTGAGGCACAGATCTGCTATAATCCTCACTCTGGAGGGAGCAGTGACTTATGTTCAGCAGTGTCCTAGAGATACTTATGTTCATCTTTACAAAGACACTGAGTACAAAAAGTCCTATTTTTGTAATGATTAGGCCTTCAGGATGGGATCAGTGAGTCTATTTTGCCTTTTGCTACATGCCTGGGACTCAGGATCCAGAAAAACTAGTTGCTGTGAAGCCGTGGCTGCTTCAGGGTTGTAGTGTGCCATTCTTTTAGAGAGAAGACATTTAACTGTGTAGAAAAGTTAGTAAAAACATAAATTCTATGGATTCCTGTAGATGTCAGGAGTATGAGAGGAAACCAGTCTACTTCCCTGGCTTAACACGCACAGAGCATGAGGAATCAGCAATAGTTTTTAAACCACAGATGAAAACTGCAAACTCAACCGAAATACTTTGCAAGTAAATTGTTGATATTCTAGAGCCAGTTGTGCATTACTACACCCAGGGGTGTCAGGATAAGTACCAAGTGTGCAGCACGATGCATGGCCTCCTACACCCACAGTACTCCCTCATCCCACTCAACCAATTAACAGTAATTAGATAATTACAGTCTATAAAAGTCTTTGAAAGATGAAGATCTTGGTGCTTGGGACTCATTAGCTCTTTTTAACATATTTATTACACTTTTTATTTCTGACCACAAAGGGAAAAAACTTAAAATATTCTCTGTTATTTGCCATATTGTGTTCATGAAGCAAAGCCTGCAAAAGCAGACTTTCTCCCAGGTGTCCAATATTAGCTCTGCTTTGACTGAAAATGACAGGTAATAATAGGGAAAGGAAGCTTCCATAAAACACCTTGCATTTGATCACAAGATTTTTACTAGCGTTCCAAAGAAAATGGCATGTTATTTTTATATTGCTGGTAAAAATCTAGCCACTTGTTCTCTGTAGTAAAAAATAGTAGGCTTTAATTATTTATGCAGCACATAATGTACGAGACCAAATGGTTAGAGTAGATTTTTTTCATGCAAGGCAAACAGAGCTTGACTGTTTTGTGAAGCTGACCATTTTTGTTGTTTGGTTTGGTTTGGTTTTTGGTTCTGGGTGGTTGTTTGTTTTGGGATTTTTAATTTAAAAATCTGGTTTTGCCTAAGAACTTTCTTTCAGTTGTGTTGCTGGAGGATGCTTGGGTTTTCTTCTTATCCCTTTTTACTGAGTGACACGTAGGAGTTTCCACAGTACCAAGTATTAGGCAACTAAACACAGAAGTTACGTCTCTAGAGTCCTGCTAATAGAGAAGATCCTCCAGAAGGTAAACCAGAGCCACAGAGTTTTCCTTTTGGGGAAGAAGAAGGAAATATGTAGAATTGCCTATATTTCTTGTGGATGAGGGTAGTGCAACTGCCAGCACGCTTTAAAAATTAAAGTTCACAATGATTATCGTTTGTCTCTTGCCCTTCTTTTTGCACTTACATCCCTTATGAGCAATGATGTGGCCTCTATATTCTCAGTGTAACAAAGAACTTACATGGAAGGAAATACTTGTTGACTGAACAGTCTTCTTATGCCAGCCCTTGAATTTTTCGAGGTACGCTGAGACCAACTGGGATTTGAGCCTTGCTTTTGGTATTTGTACTGAAACTGCTTTCCTGTGTCTGCACCTTTATCGCAGTCGGTGGGGTAGAACTAAACCACATGGGGATTAAGTGATTTTTCTGCTGCACAGTCCTGCATTGCAGGCTGAATCAGTTGTCTGCTTTTCATACAATGTGATTTACAAACCACTCTCACAGTTTTCTGTAGAGCTAAGACATAACAAATGAACATAATAAAAACAAAGGCATATTAAGTGTTAGAAAACCCCTGAAGTTAATCTGTATCTCCTTGTTTGATACAGAGCTTCTACTTATTAATTTGGGAAGAGTATTAGATGGACACGTACATTATGGTTATACAATGCTTAAGCAGTTGTCACATTTTTTGATGGCTGTATTTTGATAATGGATGGCATTGTTTAATGAGAATGTTGTCAATACAGCCCCAGCTGTCATTGCTGCCGGGCAGGAGTTGGGGGGGGGGAAAGGATCTAATGAGAGGTTGGTGCTAAGGGGGAGATTAGATTAACAAAAATCAATAGAACAGTTCTGTTTTGCAGTTTTGTTTGTTAAGATCTCCACTGCCTGGACTGAAAGGTTGATTTTGATTGATTCATTAGACCACTGCATGATCAAACATAGGTCACTTTACAGTATGTGTCAACAGACTAAATATTTTGTTACTTTGGGGGGCATTGAGTCACATGATTTTGCCTCCATGAGATACTGCAAGCTAACAAGTGAATCCTCTGATATTGTTTTTCTTTTTTTTTTTATTTTCCCCCCCCTAACCAACAGCAGCTGTAAATCCTATAATTCCTTGTGTTGTTTATATTTCAGGTTTAATAACTGGTGCTGAGAAAAATCAGACTTGGTTGGGAGGATGGGGGAGCCAAAGAATTGTGCTGGTTTTGCAGAGGTGTACTTAGAAAGTGACTTTGTGCTACAGAAACAGCAAGACTAATGACAGAAAATAAAAGTAGTGCCGAAGGCAGGAACTTCCCAAGGTGGATTGTTACGTTGCTTTAGTGCACGTTTATTTACCTGACTGTATGTTGGAGTCAGAATATTGGAGACAGAAGCAAACCCACATTCATTCTGAGAAACACACAGCAAAAAGATCCCAGTGTTTTAGGGTCCTGCTAGGCCCATGCTGTAGATTCCCTCCTCCCTTACTCAAGCTCACCTGGGACAAGGAGAATAAGCCTAAGGAGCAGTGACTGTTACTCCATCTCTTTCTTAACCCTCCTCTTTGAGTCTGCTTTAATCCAAGCCCTTAATAAATCAAGATTCGTTAGGATGATTACACTAAGATTTCTTTCTCCAATCCTCTCAAAACTAAAGCGGGGGCTTTAAGACCTCTGTGTCTGTTGCCTGGGATGGTACCACTGCATTGTGAGACTCTACCAGTGTGATGCTGTAGCAAAGTTTTGCCGGGAGCCGTGCATCAATTGTTTGAAAATATCTGTCTTGTAACCCAGGCCCTTTGAAGCGGGAGCAGAAGAGTTCACTGACTTGTGACTATTTAGGCATATTGTCATCCCCCATTTGCCAGTGGGGCAAATGGGAACAGCTAGCAGAGCTATGATTGTGGTTATGGTGCTTCCACGGTTTAAAGTGTTAGTGGAACCAAATTGGGAATTGCTTACAAATGTCTCAGCTCATTTCAGGAAAGCTCTGGAGAGCACAGCATGGTCAGATTGGTCTTTTATTTTTTTTAAATAGGCCTATTTCAAGCAGACATAGTAAATGTAATCATTGCTGAAAAGTAAGGAAAGCTCAGGTAATTTCTACTTGTAATGACTGGTTTTATGAGGTGGTGGTGTTCTCCCTCCCTTGAAAACAAGTACAGAGGTGCATGTTAAACCAGAATCATCTTCGTGATGTTTCATGCAGATAATGTCTTGTATTAAGATCTGCCTGGCTGTTTTTAATGAGAACTAGAAGCAAATACATTTAGATATCATTCCAAGTTTGTTTCAAAGTGCAGAGCAATAAAAATGTGTGCAGGGCTTTGACCATGAGACACAGTTCAATTTTGCAGTTCCACAGGTTAAGAAATCCCCATATTTCTGTGATAGTGACTTGCTCCATTTTGATATCTGTCCAGTCCTCACTTCTTAATCCATTTAAAATATGTTCTACTGATACAACACAGTACTAATCTTTTAATCAGAATGTTATGGTATGTTCAGTCAAGTGACGTAGAAAAGTCTATATTACATCTACATAGTGAAATTAATCAAATGAAGATAATTTCAAAAAAAAGAATAAATCATGGATATGTTCAAACACTCTGATAGTTCGTGTTTAAATAAAGATGCTTATGCTGTAGGTGAACTTAAAAACTTTTAATTCCATTTTTTTAAAAGATCAGGTTTTGCTAGTGTAGTTTTCAGGGGAAAAAATAAAAAAGAAAACTTGGCTTTTTCTGTCAAATAGTGTCTGGGAAATTGCTGGAATGTATCCTTTTCACTTTTATAAAAAGCTAGCCTCCACAAAATATTTCTGGCTTATCAAGGTGGAGGATTTGAAAAAGATCAAAACAATATTTTTGGAAGAGATAATATCATAAAAATTCACATTTCTCTGCCTCATTTGGCTTCAAGACTAAATAACTGAAATGGAACTAGATTCTAAATTATAACCGTGAAACTGTCTAGCTCTTTTCTGTACTAAAGACTATTTATGTGACCCTTGTGCTCTGAAAGATAAAGCAGTCTCCTTTACATGTGGGATGATAATTAAAAGGAAGGAAGCCAATTCCTAGACCTCTTAGCTCTGTATTCAGCAGCCAGCTCAGCATTCCCAGCAGAGGTGTACAAAGCATTACCTTTGACAAACCAAGCAAAAGCAGCTCTTGAAGATTATCTATCTGATGGTGAAAATGCATTCACATGCTCTGTAGCACAGCATAAGGCTGGCAGGTACAAGAGCAAACCGAGTCAACTCATTAAGAGGTTGTTGCAAATCATAAGTGTTTAGTAATAGGATACCTTTTTTCCAGCTCTGTTTATTTTTCATGTAGAATATAGTCATAATCTACTGGAAATAGGAGGCTTATGACAGATTTAATTTTTCTCCTAGATTTTAGAGCTTAGCCCTCAAGTAGTAGCATATGTTGACTGAATAGCATCATCTTGCTCTGAGTTAAACTGTATTGTGGAGGACTTTGTCTTTCTCGCTGCTGTACAATAGGAACTGTAATATTCTTTATGCCATGTTCAGTTGGCTTCATGGCCAGTCTTCCTTTAGCTTTTTCTATGACAGCTGAACAACCACCATACCATCAGCCAAGGGGAGCTAACAGCTGTTGTGGCCTGTCAGTTCATCAAAATATGTAGCAGGTTCACATCACAGAATATCACAGAATATTCTCAAATCCTGACTGTGACTGTTATCTGGCTCTGTTGCTGGCACCAAGGGTTGTCAGGATGGCTTGAACACTCAGGTTGACGTTAATGAAATTAGCATTAATCTGAATATTTGTGAACATATTCTTGGGGTAGAAATGCTTAATGTGATTAACAGCAGTTTGGTTAACTGAGTGAAACCACACAACCAGGATATCTGCTTGGTTTGTCACTGGGGCTCCTACACATGAAAATGTCTCGGTATTTGTTATAGTTCCAAGAAGGAGAAACCTGAAGCTTAGTCATGCACTGAGTGTAGTTTAAAGAGGAGGACAAAGCAATTTGAAGGCTGATGGTGGAATTCACCCTCTTGTCATTCATCGATTGAGGCATGTGGCTGCGGTTCTGCCCTAGGATTTGCCTAGGAGTTAAAGACAAGATTAAGGTTAGAGCTCTGAGAATGAGAAGCCCAAGACACCTGATGGGAACAGGGCTCAGGAAGCTTGCCAAAGCAGAGGATAGCCAACTCTGAGAATTATGCCCTGTTCAGTCCTTAGCCGTGGATATCAGGGTGTGCCAAGGCATAACTTGCAGCCTGGTTAGATGGGTTAGATAGGGTTAGATGAGGCTGGCTCTGGTGGGGACTGTCCCTACCAGAACTTTATACCTCTCAGCAGACTCAGTCACGTTTCCCTGTCATGCTACAAATGCAGCGAGCAGACCTGCCAGCACCGAGCCTGGCTCTGCTCAACAGGGGCAGGAAGAGTGAACAAGAATGAGATGTTAACAAGCACCATGAGTATGCTGGGACTACACTGTTGTCCCCAATGCTGGGGGAAGTCTCCTGCCAGTTAAAAAGCATTAAGGCTGCCATTGATCCAAACTTGTCCCCCCAACACCTACCAATTTCAGACCTCTCAGTGAAGAATAAGGCCATAAAGGAAACAGAAAAAGGTGTTCCGGGAGAAGAGGGATATCATTTAAAATGCAAATTTTTTTTTGCTAACAATTCCATAAGTATGAATTTGTGGTAACAAGAAGTTTATCGAAGTCAGAAGCGTTAGGACCTGTACAGTTTTCCCAAAGCAAAAAATATAGTAGCAGTGTACTATCGCAGCAGAATTTTGGTTTCTGGCTATCAATCTGTAGCCTTAAAAAGTAGTAACTTCTGCTTAGCATAGTTCCCAGTGTCTGTAATTAGCACCAGATAGCTATTGAAAACGGTAAACTAGATTTAATGCTAGCAATAAAAATGTATGCATTGTAAATTTATTGAAATATTTCCCAGCATTGATCAGAATAATATAGCACTGTGTACCTATAAAGAAACTGCATCTAAATTACAACCTTGTGTTATAATTATGTTTAAGGTGGCTGTGAATGCCTTCTGAGGTAATTCTGCTGATGTGAAGATAATGTGTTCTAGGAGCAGAAGATACAGACACTCAAGCCTTGCTGTCGACATACAAATACCCTCTACTGTTGTCAGTCCAGTCTAGATCAGTACAAAGCTTGTTAGTACAGAAAACTTTATAGGAACAGAAGCTGTAAGTGTGACCTGTTTAGGAAGAAGATAAAATCTGGAATCACTGCAGCCAAAGTTGAAGGGTTCTATGAAGTTCAGTAGAGATGTTAAAACTCATGATTTTTTTTTTTTTTTATATTACATGGTATTGTACTTAGTAAGAAATCATGTGGTGTATCACCACCTTTCTGTCACTGCCTTTGTACTTTACCTCTCTTAAAACAAATGGTAATGCAATTTCCATAATGATTATGCAGGATTCTATATAAAGCCCTAGAGTTACAGCAAAATAGAAAGACTCACATGATAAAAGAAGAGAAAAATAGGAGACTTCATTAATAGAAGATGATGGAGATGATGGACTCTCTTCTCTGTCCTCTTCTGTAAAGTTTCAAAGCTGCTTTGAAACGAATGTAAAGCCTAATTGTACAGGTTTAATGTTATTTTTGAGCATCATATAAAAAATGCTCCTTTGTGATTATATTGTGATAGCATCTGAGGAAGTGTTCCCTTAAAGAAGCTCTAGAAACGGAGAACAGTGTGTGGTGAGAAGAATTCACTGAATTATTCACAGTCAGGAACAGCAATGTGTGCAGGTACAAAACTTCTAACCTCTAGTTTCTGTTTAATTTCTCTTTCTCGAGTAAAGAAAAAGGATCACTTTATACAGTAACCAATCACTTAGACATGAGTGTTTCCTGTTTATGGAAGTTTCACACAAAATGAAAGCACTCTCTGCTGCATTCCTTTGCACAGCCTTCATCATCTTTACTGAATACCTAATAAAACATTTTATAGAAAATTTTTACATTTCAAATATGTTATAAAATAAATATTTAAAACCTGTGATTGGGCCTTCAGAAAAAGGGAGAGATGGTCATTAAGACATTTAGAGCTTCTAAAGATTTATATTTATCCATATGAATGGAGCTGCATCTGCTTACAAAATTATGTGCCTGCTTATGAGAACCTATAGTCTCTGTTGAAAATGTGGACCTTATTGTAAAATGAAAATCGTGGGACTGTTTTACAAATATTCCTCTCTGTTGCAAAAATATTTTAAGGGTTTTTTTAATTGTTTATATCTAAAAATATGTTTCCCAGTGAAGCGGTCCCAATGTAAGAAGTCCTTCTCTCTTGCAGAAGGTCTCTGCAGGAGACCGGGTGCTATGGACACTTGTGATTCCTATCTAGACCCTTCACCCTCTGCCAGTGCTCATGGAAGGATGGCTTGTGCTGACATGAACGGCTTGGTGTGTGCGTGTGATTAGCCTGTAGGAGAGCACACTTGCTGTTAGGGGAGGCAGGCATGAAGAGGAACTGTTTGCTGGCACCCCATCCGTACTTCTCCTAGTGATGGACGCCCCCGCCCAGCCTAGCCGAGCTTCCCTGGCAGTAGGTTCTTGCTCTACCGCAGTTGTGCGGGTCTGGTAGCTGCCCTGGCAGGCAGGTCTGTGTCGGTAAGTCCTTCTGCCCTCTACTGCTGGAGGAAAGAAATGACACAAACGGCAGAAGGATGAGAAACTCGACTCAATTTGCAGGGATTTCATTCCAAAAAGAAGCTGAGAAGCTTGTCTAAGTGGGAAAGCGAATGCATCACTTCTGTGATGCTGAGTGAGATTTACCCATGAGCCTCACTATTCAAATAAGCAAAATTAAACTACTGTTCCTATTGGCAGTCCTGTAGAATGTATACACATTCATTGAAACCACGTGCAGGAGAGAAAGCTAAATAACCTTATATAAAGTTAAGTGAAATCATATCTGAAAATTCAGTTGTGTGGCAGAGAGAATCGATTCATAGCTGTAATTTAATCAGATGAGAAGAGTATGGTAAGCAAATAACCTAAAAATGACATCCAAAGTTAAGCCAGTTAAGAAGGCATCAGAATAATCAATGTAGCCAAATCAGTAAGGAATAAATCAGTTCACAGCCATGTGAATTAATCTCTACAATGTGTTTAGAATTGTTGATTCAAAGGTTTCATTGGAGGATAACAAACTCCCTGCAATCACATGGATTCACATGTATTTTTACTCTGCAAGTGCTGAGTAATTGCCATTCTTAGGCTTCCAATATACGTAAATGAAAGAGACCAAGGGGAGGAGTATGATCCTGTGGGTCACTGACCCTTCTTATCCTCTTCTAACAAAGGATCAAGAATGTGTTTTATTTCAGGAAACTAAAGGATTCTGCTAAAATTGTTGATACTTGAACTTATCAGAACCTATGTAGTAAGAAATTCAGTTACAGCTCTGTTATTCAGAACATCCTAGTATTCCTCTCTGTAAGAGCACACACAATTTCAGTGGAATTACTTCCAGGTATAAGGTTGCTTAGACAAAATAATGAGTACGTTGCTGAGTTTTATTTAGTATTTCCTAACTACAAGCTTGTAATGAACGCTCTTAAATAGGAACACTATGCCCTTATAGCCTGTTAGTTAACTAGTTGTTTTCTGGAGTCTATATTTATGCAAAAAATCTGTGACCAAAAAAAAAAAAAAAAGCATTACTAATTAACTTAACTCTGGTACCTGTATCATACTGACCAAGTTCCCAGCCTACTGCAAGAGACCATAAAAGTCCAGAGCTATCAAGAGCTAAATAGTTCCATGTTGACTGATGAGTGAAGATACCTCCTTGCTAAGTATAAAAACTTTGTAATTCATCAGTGAAAGATGGCTTAAAAGCCTATGCCTATTGAGAGGTAGAAGTTCATGTAGTCTATGTAAATGCAAACAGAATTTTGCTAGAGATCATTGGGAGACAGAAATTACAGCCTGGGAGAATCAAGCTTTAAGGCTGCCCTGATTGGCTTATGGCCATGTCTAAAGAACAATGGATCTGAAACTAAAGAGGATGCACAAAAAGCAAATAAGTGGCACTGGAATTCAGTATCCAAATTGTGCATGAATTCTTGTTACACTTGAGCTAAGGGGAAGTTCTCAAATTGGACTTTTTAACAAATGGATGCTGTCTGTACTGCTACCTGTCATTTTGAGCAAGTTTTTGAAAGGAGAGTTTGGTCCATGGCTTTCAATGCTCTTAGCCTAATTTCCTGCATAAAGCAAAAATCATTTCTAAAAGTGATTCTCTTCAGATACCTGCAGACATTTTTACAATACTTGGAAGTTAGACAAGGAACAGCCAATAACATAAAAAGGTTGCAAAGCGGTGGTTTTCCAATGCTTTGTATATCTCCCTGCCAAAGCCAGTCTGTTTGCCATTATTTTAACTGTTTAAATCATCTGAGCTCATTTTCTATTTTGGATAAGATTGAATGCCCTAAAGAATAACCCCACTGAAATATAGGTGTATTATGTGGTAGATGAGTGCAGACTATCCAAGAAGTGATAGTCGGGCATTGCAGAGTATTGTGTAGCCATTGCACTGTGTAGTAAATTGTCCAAACATCTCAATAGTTTGATTCTTTAAAGTTAATCCATTTAAAATGTGTAAAAACACCCCATAGCCTATAGCTACAGCAAATAAAAAACTGCTATATTAATGAAGGTGTAACTGAACTAATAATTACATAAGACATTTCTTACTGTAGCAGTCGATTATAACATTGTAATTGAATTCTCTATATCTCTGCTTCTGTGCTGGGCAGTCACTCCTATCTTTTTTTCCTTCATGCAGAATACTTAATTTTCTAGCATTTTTCCAGCTTTACAAGATTGAGCCGCAGCCATTCAAACATTCAAATACCAGAAGTCAGAGTTTGTTTTTCAGCATACTGATGAACTTATTTCAAGCAATGAGTTTATTGGATGTAGGCAAATAAATGTCAGAAAAATCAATTGCTTTTTGTTGGTCAACTATTACCCTTCGTTTAGAAGTGCTTGATCAATGAGGAAGGGGAAACACTTCTAATGTTAATTTAGACAGATCAGAGCAATTCCTTGTGCTTTTCACAAGTATTAATGAAGTTAGAAAAGAGATACATTATGTTCTGGGGCACCCCCCACTTCAGACAAATTAATAATGCTTGCTATTATGTTTTTAATTAGGTAATGTAATCTAAGAATAGTTAAATCAGTTCCTTTTGCAGCCGCAAAATCAGTATTGCTTTAAGGATAAACATGCTGTATAACAAGCCGTTATAGATAGTGCTCTGTTTTCCATAGGCACGCGATCCCTCTTGTGCGAGCGATGCTACGGACACAGCCAGCCAGGTTATTTCTCTGTTGGCTCACTGATCAGCCTGGGTCTGGCAGGTGCAATGCAATACAAATATGGTTAAGTGGTTTTCAGATCCAACCGAGGCCCAGAAGCAGGCTGCATGTTTTCCCAACCAAGCCTGGCATCGCGCAGAGCCTGCTCAGGTGGGTCTGGGCTGTGTTCCCAGAACCAGGAGTGAGGAGAGCGTGGTGGAGAGACGGAGAGTCAGCCTCTCCACAGAGCTTGCCCAGGTTCAACAGGGCTCGTTGGCCTCAATTCGGTGCCAGCCTTCCTGGATGTGGACCAAGTCATGCTTTTGTGCCTCTGCAAATAAAACTGTCCCGGAGCAGTGAGCACAGCAGAGAGGCTTCAGAGTTGGCTGAAGCCCAACTCAGTAGTGCATGAATTACCTGCCATTACTGTGTCCCAGTCTCTTATTCCCTTGGATAATACAGCTGACCATACTTTCAAATAAATGACAGATCTACAGGACAGTACACTAGCATTCCTTCTGTAGGGATATGAAAAGTTAATAACAAACAGGAGATAAATCTAGGCATAAGAGAGACAGTGTTTAAAAATTCCTAGTATCAAAGAGTTTTATGATGTCAGTGAAGTTTTGCAGCGCGCCATCCATGGGTGCTTTGAAGACTTCATAAGAAGACTTTAGGTTACAACAGAATTGTTACTTAATTTTTCTTTATTGAGGTAGAATCATAGAATATCCTAGGTTGAAAGGGACCTTTCAAATCATCTAGTCCAACCATCAACCTAGTGCTTTTACTAGGAGAGTGTACATTGGCAATACTGGAAGACTGCTGGTTGGTAACGGTATTATAAACAAGGCCTTAAGTAATCTCCCCCAACTAGATATGCTTTGACCAAGAGGTTAAACTAAATGACTTCTTGGGGGTCCATTTATCCTACATGATTTTATAGCCAAAACACAAAGACTGTTTGCAATGCTTCTGTTCATATATGACATATATTCTATGTATCTCATATCCAACATATTCAACTGATTACTTCCATCAGCTGTTGTTCTTGTGTCTCACTGTGCTACTAGTTAGCAAAGTGGACGTTACCAGCACTCTGTTTTTATCAAATTCTGTCTTTTACTTAGGTGCATCAATATCGTTGGTGTTCAGTTCATATGAAGTTTATATAATCAGTTTACAAAATTTTTCTGATTTTTTGCTGTTGTCAAACCACGTTCTGTAATGCTGATTCAGGCTCCTAGATGGTAGGTAACTCTAATGTGGTGACTTAGTTTGGCAAAAAGATAAAGTTTCTCTCTTGGGAAGTGATTTAAGGATGTTTAAAGTGGTTCTGAGTAGAAAAAGCAAAATACTGATTGGTTACAAGTTCTCTATGATAGTTGACAGGCAAAAGTAGCGTGCCAGGGTAGAAGTGATGTATTTTGAACAGTGATGACATGTTGAGTTAGAACATAAGGCAAACAGAATAACAACAGATTGATTGAGAGGGTGAGTGGAAATGTGAAATTTGTGAGAGAGGATGACTGTTGTAAAGTGGCCTTGATCACATGCCCGATACGTTTGATTGCTATCTCTGTAGGCCTGGTGCCACTATCTTCAGGTAGAAAAAAAATATACATAAAAGATATTCAGCTTTTACTTTTAGGAACCATGTAGTACAGCAGTAGCATCACTAACAAGTAAAGAACCAAAATGTTTGAAAAAGTGGAACTTCTTGAAAGAAGTCTAATGGGGTAGGGGAGGGAAGGATTCCTTAATTGGAGATAGAAAAAAAAAAAAATAATCCCAAATCAAAAGGATTTGCTATTTGCTTGTAAGCAAGCCCATCTGGGTCAAAGCAATGCATCAATGTTTTATATTGCTATGAAATAGAGCATGTGAAATAGAGCATGTTCCCACTGGAACAGATTTTTTCCCTCTGCATCTATCAGTTTGCTTGACATCAGTTGTTTAAACCAGTTCAAGCAAATAAGCATAGAATCATCTGGGTTGGAAGGGACCTTTAAGATCATTGAGTCCAACCATTAACCTTATACTGCCAAAAGCACCACTAAACCACGTCCCTAAGCACCATGTCTACCCACCTTTTCCATACCTCGAGGGATAGCGACTCAACCGCTTCCTTCGGTAGCCTGTTCTAATGCTTGACAAACCTTTCTGTGAAGAAATTTTCCCTAATATCCATCCCAAACCTGCCCTGGGGCAATTTCTTTTTGTCCTATCGTTACCTGGGAGAAGACACCAACCCCCACCTCTCTATGACCTCCTTCCCAGTAGTGAGCATCATGATATAATGATGGGGAAGAAGGCTTGTGACCTGCCAGGATTAGGATGACTTTGATAACTTAGTGTCAATATTATCCGAACTAGTCAGGCATTTCCCAAGCACGTATCTGCTATTAGGTAGCAAACTCACTGATCTATACGTTTCCAGTTTTGACTTACTCTTCAAAGGTTTATTCTTCCTTATGTTCAAGATAAGTCAAAACCCTGAAGGGCGGTGAAAGGTTGGCATTGATGATGCCTTTGATTTAAAAGAAAGGTTGTAACTGTGATCGCTTTGGTTTGAAAGTCTTGCTGACTGCATAGTATGTGTGCTATGTTAATAGCTATTTACAGAATGCATATGGTTGGAAAATAAGCAGTGGTAGTTTAACAGATAAATTTGGGAACTTACTATATTCTTAAATGAGAGGTTTATGTAGAAATATCCCCTGCTGTTTTTGGTTCCTGCCTTTCTTGTTTGGGGCTCTAAACAAAACAGTAGGGCCCCTTTAGTACAGTCTTCCACTGATTATTATTAAGCTGTTTCCTTAATGGCTTTCAGTTTCTTGGCCATTTCCTTTTGATAGGCCCTGTCATAACCTGTCATTGAAGAATACTGTTCTCAACAGCAGGCAAATAACAATGGTTTTTCCAAGTAGTGAATGAAATCAAAAATTAGTGCCTTGTTTTCAAAGCCATCTGTGAGACATGAGTGCTCATGCCTCTGCAGTCCATCTCTATCCTATCAACCATCATGTACCTGATCATCACTGCAGAGATGGCCTCACCTTGCACAGTGTTGGGGGGTAGTGGGTCTTCCATCCATATATGAAGTCTTCATAAAGCACAGACCAGCCAAAAACACTAAGGCTGGAATTGAATTCAAACCATAGAAAAGGTCAAGCCGCCAGAATAAATCACATTGAATCTTGTTTACATGTTGAAGACCAAGACAGAGACAGATGCCCATTCCTTGCCATCAAACAGGCAAGTCATAGTGTAGAATCAAGAGTCCTGATTTGATGTTTTTACAGGGACATTCCCTGATGTCTTTACAGGGAATACCAATGTTAAGATCTATCTGTGTGTACCTGTGCCTAGATACATGTATATATCCATATATATATATATATACACGTATGTAGAGGTATGTCCAGTTTTCCCAGGAAGGAATCTGTGTTGAAATGATCCATCTCTAGGCCACATGCCACATGAGGCAGAAGAGAAACAGTGGTGTTGAGTATGGAAAGCATTCCTTACTTAACAAGTGCTTAGCACAGAACTTATTAACCATGTTACAGTAAAATCTACCATGTGCTGTAGTGTACTGAATAGATCTCATGAAAAATTAATCTGCAAACATTCTTGGAACTCGGCAGATAAAATAGCCCAAATCCATTTTTCTCATGAGAAAATTACCTAGTTTGAGAATTAAAAAAAAATATTTACCCACTGTTACCTACTTCCTTGATGACTGTAAAACAAATGGAGGCTAGGTATGGAAGCAAAATAATTGTGAGTATCCAAAATGCAATTTTCCATGGGAAATCTAGGTACTGTGCAGAGGGACAAATGTGGGCTATGCTGCCACCACAAATACTGTTTCCAGTGTGATTGATGCAAATACATGTTATTCTGGGTGTTATGTGCTTCAGAGTAATTTGTTATTTTTTGCATAGTTCATTTATCATATTTTGCATAGTAGCTTTAATTATGTCTTACTGAAAACTATAGTTACCGAAAATTTACTATAAACTGGAGTAGATTTCTTATTACTATTTTGCCGTTTTCATAACTCCAGGGTATAAATACAGTGAAATATTTGTTAGGAGATTTTGAATATTGTATGAATATAAGGTTCTGAGTTTGAAAACTGACAATTAAGAAATGTTCTAATTAAGAAAAAGGGAAAAGAAAAAATGCAATTAAAATTGAGGTTCTCCATAAACTGTTCTTTTTTGCTTTTCAAATAATGTGTACACTTCTGTAATATAGCAGAACAACATAAATGAAGTTCTAAAAATACAGCATGCCAAAAACAGATTCTAAAACCTATCTACAAAATTATAATCATGTAATTAAAGTAAGAAACTGAACTATTTGTGGACTTAGTTATAGCTATATATAATTTAGTCAAAAAAATCAGTAGTATTCTTCCTGTTTCATGGAATTTCATTTTTTACTAATTCAGTTAGCTAACAAAACTTAATGATGTCCACTAGGACCTGGTATCACATTCAGCAAAGAGAGACTGGATAGAGCTTGGCCAAACCAAGAAATGAATTTGATACATTTTTGTAAGAAAGAACACCTTTTTGCAGAGAATATTTATAAGTTTTTATGGGATCTTTGAGCAGTGCAAACTGACCTAGATCAGGGTAATGGTACTTGAATTTTATGAGTTGAGAATCTGAGGAGGAAGTATTCTCAATTTATTTATTTAATTTTTTAAATTGGAAGATACAGAAGACCAAAAATGTTACTATGAGCTCTTCATCAGTCCCAGGATTTCTAGAAAGAGATATACTCGAAGAAGACATCTCCACAACAGGAGACTCAATTTATATGCTTTTTGATAAGAAGATAAGGAGCCTGGAACTCAATACACCTCCTTAATGTGCTAATCATCACTTCTTGTTTATTTTAGGATCCGTTTCCCTCAGGCCCTTTCTTTTTAGATGCCCCATTTTCAATAAACAGCATTATGTTAGGAGGCTTTATGGTTTGAACTCCGTCAGTTAATAAGGTGCCCCGCGGAGCAACTGCCTGTATCTCAGGCTTGTTGTCATTCAAATATTAACAGGACAGCAAAAATTAACTTCTACTGCAAAGAGGTGATTTTCACTGAGTACATAAAATGAGTAATTACACTGGTGAAGAGCTTTCTAATTCCATCTCTTTATTAAAGAGTAAAACCAACTCTTCCATACCAAAGAAAAAAGCCTTTGAAAAAGTTTGGAAGTGTCCCAGTATGGGTCAGAATTGATTCTTTTCTTTATAGACTGAATTATTTATAACTCGAGAGAGCTGTTTCTGATCAGATCCAGTCTGACTCAGTATTTTTTCCAGCTGTCATTCTTTATGCTCCCTTCTTATGTTGAGCTCCAGCAATCTCTTCCTTCATGGTTAATAATGTGCCCCTTTTTTCAGTTCATTGATAACTATTTTGTGGCTGTCCCCATCTTGGTTTTAATTCTTTTATTTTTGTATATACATACATATATATGTATGTATATGTAAAATTTGCATCATTTACTAAGCAGTTATTGAGATTGGTAGGAGGGCCATAAATAAGGTGATCCCTAAAGCTGGGAGATGGAGTGTTGCCTCTGCATCTTCAGAAAGCATTTTAAAGTCTACACTTACATGAAAATAAAGCAATTTTGTAGTCACAGAAGGAGGAAGTTAGATGGATGCAATGAGATTATCTAGATTTAAAAAAAAAAAAAAAAGGGGGGGGGGCGGGGCAAGAGAATATCATTAGTTTATAACAAGACCTAAATCAGTTCAGGGTGTGGAAGAGGAGAGTGGTTGGTAAGAGTTTAAGAGCTGGGAACAAAGGAGTAGATTAAGGAGTCAGCAGGCAGGAAAATGAGACGCCTCTGAACTGGCAATGGAATCGAAGGAGGAAAAGAAAACAAAGGGAAAGTATAAAAGCTGCAGTTAAAGAAGGCAATAAAACTGAATGAGGATGGAAAGTAGTTGTGCAAGGGAGTTTGAGAGCGAATGATATATTGCAGGAGTGAGACAGAAAGGATTTTAATGGAGGTGCAAGAGGAAGGGATGCAACAGGACTAAGAGAACAATGTATTGAATGATTCTCCTTGCTCTTGCTTTCATAGGACATTGTGCTCACCCAGCTCTAGTGCTGCCACTGCTTCATGGAAGGGTAGGACGAGATATGAAGGTCGTGCTTTACTTAATAACACTGTTTATTCTTCCTTTGAGCATCAGATGTAATTTGACTGTTAGTGTGTTTCTGGCTGGGTGTTTCAGGACATACATGGTTACAGATTAAAGGTAACTCCATACCAGGAAAAGAGAGGCTCCTCGGTTCACCCTATAAAAATACTGCAACAAACATTTGGGCAAATTCTATTGGTTTATGGCTTGTGAGATTCCAGTCTTTTAGTGCTGCAGAGGATATAAGCTGGCAGGATTTTTACTTGTGTGGGTTATTATGTACCCTGTGAAAATCTCATTGCTTCCACAGTGAGGAAGGGAAAGTAGAAGAAATGGAGCAAAGGGTTATAGATGTTAATGAACTTGGGATGGGCTCCAGGAAAATGACTGGGAGGTACAGTAAGATCTGGAAATGTCAGAACTGAAAAGTAAAAGAAAGGGGAGAGATCAAAAAGCAGAGCAATATTTCAGAAACATAATGGTTACTGGTAAAAAGATGGCACAGCACAGACTTGAAGGCATGTGTAGTTGTTTTAGGGGAGGGAAAGGAAAGCACAACAAGATGGTAATAAGCAATTACTGGGAATTTAATTCCACTCTGTTTCTTCTACACTTTGAAATGATAAAACACACAAGGCAAATCAGTGGAGGAGAAAGTCAATTACAGTAGCAAATCAATTAGGGTAAAGAGTCTAACCAATCAAAACTGCAAGGTAACTAATGAAGGACAATTAACAACAAGAAGTGGATCCAGCACTGCTCAGATTCAGAAATGAAAGGAAGACACAGAAGTGACATCGGGCTTTAGAGGCTACAGGGAATGCTCTATTCAGAGGGAAAATATGCTGTGAGACTCAACTCTGTATCTGCTGGGCTTTAATATTTAGGGTGTACCAGAGTTGAGGGGAAAATGACTTTATAAGCTTCTGTTTTTTTACTAATATTTATTGTTAGTGTAGTAGTGATAGTCTAGTGCCCCCATTCTATTTGTCTGTTACCAATCTGGCAGCTGATTCAAAGGAAGCTCAGCGTGCCCTGTTGACAGCTGTAGGCTTTAGTTTTTCCCTAACCTCTTTGAACCAGCTGTATTTAAACTATTTGAGACTAGATCTCCACGCTACGAGTTACTATACTTCTGAAGATGGACAATATACCAGATATGTAACATCATAACAAGGCAGCAGTGTGCCGAAAATTACCCACTGCAAACACTCTTCAGGAAGGGAAGTGTCCACGTGCCTTTGCCAGCCTTAGAAGTCATCTAATTGTTCCTTGACTAATATGTGAACGTTAGGAGAGAACAGCTTAGTGTAAATCTGCCTATGTTGATTCTTACATAAACATTCTACGTTACAGATCCTTCTTAAGATCTGTGAAGGACCAATGACCTTTCTGGTAGAGGCCAAAAAGAAAATGTTTGCTGTGGAAGAGCAGAGATTAGCAATCCAAACTCTGCTACTAATGGTGTTGACATCTTTTATAGATTTCCATTCAGTCTTGGCTAATACTTGACATTCTTCCTTATATTGAAGCACACTTTATTCTAAATTGTCCCCACAGAGAACAGCCATGCTTGATATATTCAGAATTAGATTGGCTAGATGATCTTAATTCCAGAAAGTACTGAATTTGTCTGTGGTTCATCTATAATGCACTAAAAGGAAAATTCCCCAGCTAGACAAGTAAATTATTAACTCATAAGTCTATGTGTTGTAATTTGTGTATAGTAATAACTTATCTTTAAGTAGGATTGAAAATGTGGATGGAGAACATGAATCGAGTCAGAAATAATTGCTCGTTTTCAAACAGAAGGACAAATTGTGAAGCTGGGTTTAACAGGAGAGCTCAGACTTTTGCCTTCCTGAAGGGCACTCTGACACTCATGGACACACGGAGGCTTTCCTGCTGGTGCTGCAGCAGCTAGGAAGCAAAGTTTGAGGTTAATACTTAGCATAAGATAAATCCAGGTGTCTCGCTCCCAGCAAATACAGTCAAAAATAGAGACAAGGTGATGGACGCTATAAAGGAAACATTTTAAATTTTTTTTATGTTTAATTGAGTTGCTGCCAGTGATACCAACAACTCTACTGTTGCTTCGCAAAATTCTGAATTCTGACACAAAAGCTGTTTCATTAGTTGGTCTGCCCATATGTCTGGTGTGGAAATACACAGAAGCTTTTAAGTAGGAGCTAGTTATTTTTACCTCTAATCTAATTTACTTCTAGGGAACCCTAAACTTTTTTTGATTGAAGAATAGCAATTTTATCCCTAAGTCCCAAAACAAATCAGTTAAAGCTGTAATCAATAATTATACTCTATCTTTAGGGTTATAAATCCATACATAATACACGCTGCAAGCATGTTGAAGTGGTTACTGTGCTGTAATAAGCTTGATAGCTCTGGTCTTTGCACTTCTTTGTCATTTGTATTGTTTTGGTGTCTCAAAAATGCTTTACTCTTGTGAAGTGGATGCTATTTATTTGGACCGTTTTACCCGTGTAAAGCAGCCAGCAAATCCCTTTTTGAATACAGCAGCCATGATGTGTTGGTGCTGAGGTTCTTTTCCCCCATGGCCCTGCTGAACAGAGTCTGCTGTGGTGGATCAGGACTGTTCTTGATTTTCCTGTCTGCTTACTTAGCTAATTAAAATAACAAATCTTCACAGCTGTCTGCTTTGGATTCATCCTTATCACCATAAACTAATTAAAATAATGCAACTGGTTGCAACTCATTAAATATCAACTATACTTTTCATATAATTGTGAAACTTAAAAGCCCCCACAAAATAAAGGAAAAAGGCGGTGGTTCTTTGCTCTTTCTTCCTTAGCTAATTGTAACTGTTTTCTTAAGATGCCTACATGTCAATTTAGGATTTCATCTGTGTTTTTTTCTCTGATATGTTCTTGCAATTGCATTTTTGTAGCTTCCCATTCCATCTTTTCTCCTGTCACTCTTAAGTTTTCTGAAGGATGAACATCAAAATAGTCAGAATTTTTATTCAGTTTAGTGGGACATCCTAGAGAATACATGCTTGTCCAAAGTTTTTCAGTCAACTTAGTGGACTGAGAAAATTGCAATAGGAACTATAATTCAAGAAAGTATTTAAGTGCTGGCTTAATTTTATTTCCCTTTGGTACTTATTCATGTGCTTTAGTGTGATACTGATTTGAGAAATCAGTATGTTGTATGGAAAATTACGTCTGAAATAAAGGAATGGAGTTTTCTTACTGGAAGGACAGAGAGAGAGGAGATACCCAAAATGGAAACAATGAACTTACTTTTATTGGAGGTTTTTTTGGTATCCAAACTGATATTTGTGTCACCTAAAAGCCATGGGGATTCTAACGTAACTGATTAGGCAGGCATATCTGGGCTTTGATGCTCTCTTTATAAAACAGTAGGAATTCAGTGCTACTCTCTAATAAAAAAATAGCTCTCACCAATTTTACTGGGGATTTTTCCTATACTGTAACTTAGTATTCTTCTCAGGGAATACTATTTCTACACACTTTTGAAGCAAGTCTAATCATTTATTTACTGCAAGACCTTCACTTTTAATTAGGTCTTTCCTGTCTTTCTTTTCTTTCTTTTTCCCCAAGAGAAAGTTTCCATACACTCTTCTGTGCTGAACTCTACTTCTGTTTTGGCAGACCTAGTTTTAAAGGGCTTCCTTATCTCTTCAACAGCTGACAGACATTTTTCCAGTACAAACAATTAATACCTTTCTGTTCCCTTTGTTCTATTTTTGCCCATTCACTGTTTTCCAGCTCTAAAACAGAGTGTGGCCAAAAACGGGCAACAAACATAAAAGAAAATTCAGGTTCTGATTTGCTCTTCCCCAGTGTCTGTCTTCACAGCTGAAATTGCTTTAAAAGCCTGAGGAAGAAGAGTTATCACCGCTGATAAGGGGTAAGAAGGGATCGTTTTGCTTACCTCTGCAACTTCCCTTGCTGCAGCTGCCAGCAGGTGATGATTGTATACAGGGTTATTCCATAATGTTTTAAAACCCTTCCTCAAGGAAGATACCTTAACACGTGCCCCGATTGTCCTTCCAAACCAGGATGACTGCCTCAATTGGGTTTTGGGGCTTGTGGTTGTAGTCCTTTGCTCTGTACTTTAGGCTGGGCAGGTGCTTCTGTAACGGCAGGTAGACCGGTGGGATGGGCACTGCACTTGCAAATGGCCAGTCATACAGCTACCTGCCTCTTCTTTAGCGTAAATACCTCCTTGGTGACCTTAATTAAGACCATTTCGCAGGGAAGTTTGCCGTGTGGTTTCCTCTTTACAGGTATAATTGCATGGTCCTGGTTACGTAAACATCTTGCTATTTTGACAGCCCCCGTGTGTGAACATGGTTAGAATCCAGCACTTCTAGCCAGCCACAGTGGAAAATACAGGATTAAAATTAGGTATTCTGCCTTTTTCCCTGCTAGTATTAAATGTGCGATAAAAGAACTGAAGTGAGTCATAAAGGACATGTTCTTATATGTTCTAAAGGAATAGTTCCCAAACTTTCTTGCTTTGTTCTGGATTCTTAAAACTAGTCTCTCATTTTCTTCCGCTTTTATCTTTAGCAGACTTGTTTTTCCATGCTCTCTACCACAGTAAATGCCGGAGAAAGCCTAAACTGTTCAATTTATAACATCTTTTTAAAATATTGCAGGTACAAAGACAACATATTGAAGGGAAACACAATGAAGCGGGCGTTGTTATTAATGTTTTCCATGTTGTTTAAATTATAAGAAACAATGAAAATACTTTAAGTGACTTGCTCTTTTGCATTATGCTGCTGAGCTACGACAATGGTTTACCTTTTAAAGTTATTTAATTTGAGCTCTCTGACCATTTTTCAGTAGAATAGCAGTGAACAGACATCAAAGTTTACTTTGCTCACTCTTGACAAAATTCAAATGAAGAGAAAAACAATGATTTTAAGGAGCACCTGGGGAAATCAAAGCCTGGTACTAGCAGGAAGCGTGTGCTTGCTCCACAGTTGCTTTTTGTCAGTTGAGATGTTGCTAAGCTTCAGTTAAAAGTCTGGTTTGCTTATTTTCAGTGGTGAATAGGCAGAGAAAGCCAGTCTTGAAGAGAAACGGGGAGCTTAAAGGTTCAGTCAGACATCAGGCTTAACTCATTCCTTCACCACAAAGCTGCGTTTTGTTGGATTTGGACTTCAGTTCATCATCGCATGACAGTTCAATCAAAAGCATTCTTCCCTTTGTTGTGAAGCCAGGTGGCAAAATATCTTCTTGAATATTGTACCCCTGATCCAACTCTGAGTTTTCACTGATTTTCGTAGCGTATTCATTAAATTCTCTGCCTGAATTCAGGTAGTGCTTTTAATTGTTGGTACACATATTTGTGTATCTGATACATCAATATCAATCGTTGGGATGAACTTTTATTTTATTTTTAGAGAGGGGTTTAGTATTTGGCATATCTTTCCCCATTTCCTTTGTGTTTTATAAATTATACTGTCTTTAATGCTGTCCTTGTTTTGTCACAGATATTAAAAGGTGCAGCTTTCAGTTTGGTTTTCTGGCATACTCAGTTCATTGAGATGTGCAAGCAAGTTAATAGGCTAGTCTTCACGGCCACAAGTCATCCTCAAAACAATCTGCACGTTCAAAACTGAAATCACCATGAAAAGCTTTACCTTGGAAAAGGATAAAGCAGACCTGTCAGAGACAAGTCAACACCTTTCCACATGAGAGCTATCTTACTCATGCTCAGAGAAGACTCTGATCACTTCCCGTTTCACTGAACAAAACTGAAAATGAAAGTGAGTGTGTCACTTGTGGTTTAATTACATTTTCCACCTTTTCACCCTGATCTAGAATGACTTTCAGATTGATGGCTAATTCGGTGCAACCTGCGGTTTCTGAAGGATGCTACAGAGAAGGAGTGAACGGGTGCTGCCAGTTGAATTTTTTTCAGAAATTCACTATGTTGCCCAAGCGTTGCTCATGCTCTCTCACAGGAGGCACTTACCCACCTATGCCATTCACCAGCTACTGCAGATAGGGAATGAATTTTGCTTTTCCCTCCTTTATCGTTGTCTTGATCCACCTTCAAAAATCAGAGTCTACAACTACATATGCAAGAGGCAGAAAATTAGTGATACCAGTATTTGTGCATCATTATGAGGAATAGTTACTCTGTTTCATATGACCCATGTGACTTCATTTGAGAAGCTACATTTTAATATAGCCTTCATTAATACTTTCGGGAATAATGTAACAATTAGTTTAAGGAATAGCAACTGTGTCTCAGGAGCTGACAACATGGCGTCCTTTTGTGCAACCCTTTAAATTTGTTAGCTTTGGCAATTTCAACAATATCACGCTTATGTTATAAGTTGCTTCAAAGAGCTTTTTAATAATGCAAGCAAGAGCTGTTTTTTGCTTTTTGCTTCAATTTGCTTTTCAAAGGCATTCCTCTCAGTTTTTATTTTTTATTTATTATTTTAAAGACCTTTACTTTTCTGTATCAAGATGCTCCTGAAGCAGGAAATAGTTCTTTAGATAAGAGTTCATGACACATGATGCCCCAAGGCACTGATTTGCTTTCTTCACCACTGCAAGAAAATCCAGATGATAGACAGTTGGGAACATATATTCTTACAATCTTCTGCTGTCTTTTGTAGGAAGAAGCTACAGGCGTTACCAGATTTCTTCACCTTTCTCATGAAGGCTGTAATTCCTGTAGTCACCTTTTTCATCAACAACCCTTTGTGTTGTCTTTGTGTGTTTCTGTTGAAGGTACTGCTGCCAGCTAAAAAATTACAATTACGTATACAAATATGAAATAACTCTCATCCAGATCCATATATAAATCAGTGCAGTCATTTGGATATAAGAGTTGAGGATGAAAAAGAGATTTTAAATACATGTAAGATTCCCTACCTTGAGCTGAGATTTCAGAATCCAGAACTGACCTTAAGGAGCTAAGTACTTTCTTCACTTTTTCTTTTAATGTGAATGATAAACACTTCAGTGAATAACTGCTCTGGAGAAGACACATAGTGCTCAAGTTTACTGGAGTATTTTCCATGTTCTGTGGCTTCTGAAATAAAGGTTTAAAATACTAGATAATAATTTTAATCTTATAATCAATTTTGGACATAAGTCACATTAAAATCAATTGGGTCTTTGTTTGATCCAGTACAGTAGTATAAGTATCACTCTTAATATTTTTATTTTACTGCAAACACTTCTGACATCATTTACCCTCTCAAAGATTTATGCTGGGGGAAGAATGTGTAAGGTTAAGAAAATAATAGCAGCAGTACAGCAATTCTTTGTAATAGTTATGTTTAATGCTACAAAAAATTACTAGTTTGCACAAGTTTTTTTGTGTACTGTCATAATTTGCCATTTCAAATGCAAGATTAGAGATAGATGACTTTGTCATTTAAACACGTTTTTGCACTACACAATGCAGGGAACATATTACTTTGGGAAGCTGAGGGACATGGAGTCACAGAGAGCTACAGGGCACTCTGAGTCCAAAGTTTTTCTGTCTGACAGCCCTAGAGCTCTTTCTGGGACCATCCCTTCAATGTCCCATCTGTTGTGACAACTCTTATGGCTGGCAGTGCTTTAGATCAACACATGATTTCCCAAATACCACGTTTGCTTAAGGCTTGATAGGAGCAGGACACACAGCATTGTCTTTTGTCACCCAGGATTTCTGCATGGTGGCATTTCACATTCTAATTTTAGAAGAAAGATTAATGGTATATTGCTTCTTTTTTATTATTTTTTAATAAATAACTATATTTCTTACAACAAGTGAAGAGTTTATCTCTAAGCACTCACTTACTCAAAGATTTTTGCTGCTGGAAATTACATCAGAAACGCATGAATGGTAATACATTTCTATGTCCTGTAGGTACGTGCTAGGAAAAATTTGGGGCTTCTGTAAACATCATTTTTTTTCAGAACTTTTCTTCCAACTTTTGTCGGAAATAAGATTTGTCTTATTTCCATAGGAGATGAGGCATGCATCCCTGTACAAAGTCTCATTATCAGGATGTGTAGGATTGTGCTGCAGAAGAAACAGAAGGGAAGAGATGACATGGGGTTGAGGAAGTGGTGTTAAAAAATCATTTTTACATCCAAAGTCAAGGTGCCTAAGGTAGAAGGTTATTACATAGGTTCATATAATGTACATGCACAACTTAAGGGACAGTTCCACAATAACTGGGTCAGTTGTATGGTACATTTTCCTGGGCTGTGTTACCATGTGAACATCTTCTTGACATAAGAGAGATGACATAAAGGTTATGGCGAGGGTTGTGTTGTGTCACGTGTCCTTTGGTTTCTCCGAAAAAGTTCAGGCACTGTCTTCTGAAAGCTCATTCTTACAGATGCCAGGCTCAAGTCATCTCTGTATGTCCTCAAAGGGTGAATCAATAGGCTGCTGAGACATAATTACTTACCTACTGTTCCTAAATTGTTAACAAATCATGCAATTGTTCATTTCTACCAGATGCAAAAAGGGGAGTAGAAACCTTGTTGGCTTATACTAGAACTCATATCATAATCATGGCTGGAAAGGACCTTCAAAGGTCATTTAGTCCGACCCCCCTGCAGTCACAGGGACACCTCCAACTAGACCAGGTTGCCCAGGGCCTTGTCGAGCCTCACCTTGAATGTCTCCAGGGAAGGGGCCTCAACCACCTCCCTGGACAACCTGTTCCAGTGCTCCACTACCCTCATAGTAAAGAACTTGTTCCTAACGACTAATCTAAATCTGCTCTTCTCCAGTTTATACCCGTTAGCCCTTGTTCTGTCATTGCTGGCCTTTGTGAACAGACT
>BJBW01004977.1:5451-57691 GCA_004320125.1 Scolopax mira
CAGTGGCATTGAGGAAATGAAGTCCCATTTGCTTTCTGAGACATCCCAGACATCAGTGCTATCTCAGTACACTAACTGGAGCCAAGCTCTACCTTCATTTTTCCATAGCTGACACCCTAGACAGTGGAAGTCACACAATCACAGAACGATATTGGACTGGAAGGGACCTCTGCAGATCATCTAGTCCAAGCCCCCTGCCAAAGCAGGTCCACCTAGAGCAGGTTGCACAGGAACATGTCCAGGTGGATTTTGATTGACTCCAGAGATGGAGACTGCACCACCTCTCCGGGCAGCCTGTTCCAGGGCTCTGCCACCCTCAAAGTTCCTCCTCATGTTTAGATGGAACTTCTTATGTTCAAGTTTGTGCACCACTAAAAAAAAGGCTGGCAAAAAGTCAAATTGAGTGACAATGGAGGAAAAAAAAAAAGAAATGTTTAAGTTGGGGAGAACATAGTGGCAATAGAGGTGAATGTGAAAGTGAGTATCATTTCCAGCCACAACGGGCTGGAAGAGCAGCCTCCCCTTTGTTCCAGGCACATCACACTCACAGCCTATCCAGCCCCATCAAGTGCTTGGACAGAAGCCTCATCTCTTCATCTCACCAACTACTGATGCCTGAAATGACCTCTGTGGTTTACTGAGTGTGTCACAATTAAGCATCAGATCACTGTGGAGCCCGTGCACTACAGCTTTATCAATGTGTTTTATGCATGCCCACGCATCTGGGAAAAATAACATATATACATAGTTACTTAGCACACTTCAAAAAAGGTATCTCTGCAAATATTTATACCAGATGTCTGCAGGCTATAAGCACGAGACTTTCTTATTTTCTGCGTACACAAAGGCCAGAGTCAAAGTTAATTTTCATCTTTAATAAGCTCATGATTCTCCGTTATTTAATACTCTGTAAAAAGGTATTACAGATTGATAGATTATTGCAGTACCTTCTAAAGAACATGGACAGCCGTGAGGCTGAAACTACAATATCATATACATTATGTAGTCACTGATACTATTTACTACAGCATGAAGAAAAATACTTTTAAATAAACAATATTTAACCGAAAACATAGAAATGGAGCTTTCTTTCTTCAAGTACGGTTACATATCTACATTCCAAGAATAACATTTTAAAAAATGCTAGATCTTGAAAGGTTATAGATAAAGAGTCATGATGAGGATGAACCAGTTTTGCCCAGAAATGCTATGAGCAGCACACTGCACAGTTTTTTCAGCAAATCCTAGTTTTGCCAAGCTTCGAGAGGCAAGCAGCCTGAAATGTAAGCGCTCCCAAGCTGTTAGCTAGTCCACTCCTCGTGCTCCGGAAGGGCCAGGGACCCACACTGTGTCACCACAACTCTGCTCTGATGCCATCGGGAAGAGACGATTCAGGTCCTTAGGATGCCAGTCCTAACAAAAAGCCTCCAACAAATCCACTGGACACCACGATGTTCTGTTTGATAAATTCCGTTGACTGAGAAGAAAAAAAGTATTTGTAAAGAAGCGAGTCAGTTGTGTCCGATTGTAACATTTAATACTTACTCTAAATGCCTGGAAACAAGAATACTAAAATTATGGAGGGGGGGGAAGCAATGTTTTTTAAAAACACATAAAGTGAGGTGGCAATTGCTGGCACCAAACTCTGACTCTCAGCTGCCTTAAACAGTATATTTAAACCACAGTATTTTGAAAGTCAAAATACAAAGGAATTGTCAAAGTAATTTCATGCCAATACCACTCTTGTTTTGATTAAAACTAGACAGATGTTTTACAAACTCCCTTGGCAAAAAAGCACGAGCACTACCGTCACTTCAATCTTAATTACATGAAAAAAAGTTTTAAAAAATATTGGGTTTTGGAAGATTAGACTATTGGAAAAAACCCCAAACAAACAAAACTCACACTTCACTCCATATGAGCCAGTTTCCTAACAACTTATTGCCACAAAAGCCACTTACATTTGTATACAATATTTCATTAAGTAATAGCAAAGAGTATAGCAAGTTATATCAAACATATGCCATTTCATAAATCCTCCACTTGAAACAATTGTGCTGCTAGTGCACAATTAGAAGAAAGTAACAAAATTTTTTTCTCTAAAAAAAAAAAAAGGAAACCAAAACCCCCATCCCTTTCCACCCATTTCTGCAGGGTGATGGAGAAGGGCAGGTTAAGCCAATTGGGGTATAGGAGCAGGTAGAAAACCATCTCTCTTGAGATGGTTTCTCATTCTTCACATTCACTTTAAAATTTAAAGTAAGCTGTAGCAATCTATGTGTCACTCCATACATGTTACATCTGAAGTCAAAACTCTTAACTACAAAGCACTAGTTTGGCTGCTATTTCATTGTTTGCATTATATTCCAAGTCAGGATTCACAGTTACTAAGAAAGAAACTTAAGACTGGTTGTATGAAATTTGAAAATATGCAAAAACAGGCTAAACGTACTTTTTTTAAGATATATCAATTCAGTAAGAGTCTTCAAATGACACAATGAAACAGGCTCAGTGACACTGATCAGTACCACAGGCTACCTCTTTTCAACATAGCATCTAACTGACAGATTCTGAAGACAGATATTCTTCAAACTGTAGAAAAATGAGATAAAACCCACAAGTCTAGTTAGGAAGTGGTTATAGCTTTTCTCCAGAAAGAAAGGTCAGTCTTTTCCAACCAAGTAACTGTGTTATCAGCAATCTAAGACAATTTGGGTTTTGCCTTCATAGCTACCATGTTTTAGCCACAACATTTGTATGGTGTCACGACCTTGCTGCTTTCTCACCAGCAAAGAAACCGCACAGGCTAAAGGCCAAAGCCAATGGCAGACCCTGAACCGTATCAGCTGGAGAAACGTGTTAACGGTGAAGCTTTTGTATCATTTTTAAGAGTGAACAAAACAGAAAGCTAAATGAATAAAAGAGAGTACAATCTGATAACTTTTAATAAAACATACAGCTAGACCATTTCTGATTCCTTCCAGTTTTGCACCTGCATTTTCAACTAATCATCACCTCCAGCGGAAGGTAAGAAAACCCAGCTGGTAGAAAACAATTTATCACCTCAGACTTACCTCTTCAATTAGAGTATTGATTTCGGGTGCTGCCTTATTTGCACGCTTTTTTAACTGTTTTTTTGCTTTGTTTACATCTTTTTCGACTCTCTTCCAGTCAACTTGTACATATCCGCTATGACTAGCGATCTAGGAAAAAAAGAGAATTTAGTACAGTTGTAGTTAACATTTCGTGAGTCAAAAGACAATGTCTTAATGCCTACAAAGTTGTTTGGTTGGTTTTTTTAATTACAGATACAGAAAAAGACATTGTTCCAATTACAGCAGATATCCCACTTCAAACACAAACATTTTCCACCATAACAGTAGTTGAAATTAGAACAAGCCATGGTAAAGATCAGTAGACTATTGTTGATTTCAACAGTTCTCTATTCCTTAGTTATAAAAGCTTTAAATGACAATGTTTTTCTTTCAACATTTACTACAACTTTAATGGTAAGAAAATGACACGTTGACAGGTCAACAGTGAAAAAACTGTTTCATTTCAGCTTCTTTCAGAATTGTGGAATTTTGATTTGTGAAAGTATCTGGGGCTAATCAGAATCATCCTTAAAAATACTGAAAGCTATTATTATCCTACATCATTAAACTGTCCAACAAAAAAGTATCCAATACAAGATAATTCTCATACTTTCTATTAAAAAAAAAAAGCCAGTAAGTAGAAAAATAACATGGCCTGTATATGGCACAAGTTCTGTAACAGCAGCAAAATGGGTGAGCTTTGGGGGATTATTCATAGCAATTTACTCAAACTCCCAAAATGCTTAAACAATACCCATGAGATTTTTAGCATGTTTAACCATCATCCCAACCCTGTGACTTATTTCTCTTACTAAGATTTGATATTGGAAAAAAGTAAGATGTTCTGTTACTTGACCAACACTGACAATTCCAACAATTTCCTTAAGACAATTCACAAAAGAAATACATATTTGAACATCTATAGGATGATAGCTTAAAAAATAAAAAAAAGAAAATCAGGCAATTACTGCATGCTCTAGAGAACAGTTAAAACAAACAACTCATTAGTTGGGGGAAAAAAAAGAGAGGGAAAAAAAATCAAAACAAAGGATTACTGCTTATTTTAACTGCTAAGACAAACACACAGACTAACTTTACAGGTAAATTAGTGTTATACAAAAAAAAAATCTTTATGAAGACTGAGATTTCTCAAGTCCTTCTTAAGAACATGTTTGACAAATTCACATAACTTATGTAACAGCTTTCTAGGCAAACACTATACTTGGTAAATAAAAGCCACAGATAATCAGATAATAAACTTTTGTGGAACAGATATTTAAATATACAATTTATTACATTTGGCAAAAAAGAAATGTTTCGCATCGCTTACAGGCACTAAATTTTGACTTTTGCATAGTTCTTTCTACCAAATAACTAAAATTATACCATGTAGCTTGTTTTACAACAGCCACAATAATTAAGCAGCATATTTCACCACAAATTAGAATTTCATGATCCTGAAAAAAACCTAAAATGAAACAAGTATCATACAGATTTTGCCTGAATTCAGAATGATGCTCCTATAAGACCGCCTATGCAAGAAAAGTTCAGCTTCCATTTTTGCTCAAGATTTAAAAAAAACAATTCCCTGGACAAATGCAAAATGAACTTATTAAATATTATACTCTCCTTTATTTCATACTTCAGAATGTAAGAGCTTCGTTGACCTTTCTTGTCTATTGTAAAACCATTTATCCACACAGGAACCAGGGTCAGGCAGGGATAGCTATTAAGAGCTGTCTGTACAGTATGAAAACATGAAACCAGTTTTAAAGCTGTACTGGTTGCACATCCAGCCACTGGATGACATACCAGGAAATAGAAAAAACAACACTGCACACTGGGGAAGATTTTGTTTTATGAATTTACCATTACCACAAGAATTTCAAAAAGCGTCAAGAACTGAATTGGTGCCTTCTAACTCACAAAACTGAAAACTAAACATGGACTGATTTACCCAGTCCAACACAATGTAAGAAATTCTAATCTATTTGCTTGTCTGTAAAACAGGAAAAAAAATATATAGAGAAGCAAATGGATTTTAAAAGAAACATTTAATCAACGTTAGTTTAATTAGCTCAGTTATCGATACAGTACAAAGATGAGACAGAAGTTTTTAATTAAGTTCTGTTTAGCTCTCCTGTAGGTAAAAACTTACATTTGTATCAAAACTCCAGTTTACCAAATAAAAATTATACTACTTTACTCCCTTAAGTTAGTAGCAGAGATCTTAAGTTCTGCTTTTGAGTATTGCACACATCTATGAAAGAAGCAAAAGAGGGTAATGTTTTGAACAAAAAATTTATAACTGAGAAGAAAAAAACCCCTATACTTCACTGCAGTGATAGTCAGAGCCTGTGTCAGATCTACTTTGGCTGTAATCCTACTGATTACATAACTTTGTAAGCACAGAAAAAAATCCATTGAACTCAAACCTTGGTGAGACAGATTTCAATTTTTAGACCTTAATACATCATAAAAATAACTTATTCACTTATAACAGTAAATGTACATAAACACAAATTCTTCACGTCCATTATTAGATTTAAACCCAGCCCCTACAATAACAGAGAAACTAAAATAATAGCATTCCCTTATCAGTTCCAAAGCCACATAGCTCTATATGAAGATATGCATATATATTCTTAAAAGAGCTGTATAGGTGGTGTGTGTGTGTGTATACCCATACATATACAGAAAAATACATATATATAATAATGGGATAATATATATTACATATATATCTCTCTCTCATATATCACATTAGTAAAATTTATTTTTGTTCAAGATCTTCCAGAACTGTTGAAAAAATAATGGATTTTTTCCAAAAAGGCAATTGAAAAAAAATACATCCATTCAGGAATACTAAAAATATGTGCCTCTTTCTCTACACTAATCAAAGAAAACAGAGATCTAAAGGGAAGATCTCATTTTGTGGGTGATACTGGAAAGGCATGGAAGTACTTCGTTATTGTGAAACATTATTAAGAGTAACGAGCAAAAAAACATTTAAGAGCACAAAAATTTATATGGAAAGGTAGAATAAAAGAGTTTTAATTTCCTTAAAGACAAAAGCTCTCATACTAAAAAAAAGCTCAACCAAGCCCACAAAGTACAGGTAAGCTCCCTGTGCTCAGCTGCTTGCACAGCAGAGAGAAGCCATGTATATTTTTAGGTATTTTCTGGTATTTATATAGGTAGCGATCACATCACGCTCAACCAAGTTTCCAGAACAGATCTGACAAGTCTTCAATTTCAATATACAGATAAGGATGGACTGAGAAATACAGATAAGGATGGACTGAGAAATAATACAAATTTTTTTTAAGAGTTAAAACTGCAGAGAAGGTATCTATCTTCAGCCACCATCTGCTGACACAGCTCCACTGTAACCAGTGAAACTGCTCCAATTTAGATGATGCCCCTTCCATTTCTGGGGCAGGACAAAACCTGCCAGAAAAATGGTTATTTCTTTAAAAGCATAACTTCCAACTACCATTTGCTGTGGCTCTTCCACTGAACGTCCACAGACATCAACTGTGAAGTGGGATATTCAACACAGAACTGATTACAACTCTTTCTTACTAAATCCTCACTCCCAGAAGCATGTTGTTCTTGCCCTGCTTCACTGAGATGCCACAACATCATCAGGGCATGGTACCACTGAACCCCCACACAATACAGAGCCAAGGACATCTTTAGAGTTTATTTTGCTTCTTGTGTTCCTTTCAGAGATTTAATTTTCTTAAGTTAGGAAATAGTTTCATGAAGAACGGAATTGAATTCCTCAATGGCATATTAAAGGGACAAAGCCAAATACATTAGTGAAAGCACAAATAACAAAAATACAGTTTTATGATTAAATAATACTCAACAGACAATCGAAAAACCTGCAATTTGTATGTTGACTACAGAGCAAAAAGCAATGAAACCATTCCTAAGAATATAGGAGCTTAAAACCACAGAAAGCAGGCACGTATTATGAACATTTGTTTTTAACTAATTCATTATAGCAGAGACACATAAATTCATACCTCCCCACTCTTCAGGATTTCCCTAAACTGTGCTGTATAAACTAGATGTTATCCAAGGAAAATCCCTTACTTGCTATGAGAAATGAAATATATATTCTGTAACATAGTGCATAGGTACTGGTATTATACCAGCGTATTTCAAGAACTGCCTCTATTTCAATAAAAGAAGGACAGTTAATTGATCAAATCAAGTTGTTGAAGTATCTGGCACAAAGACGTGATACTAGATCTTAATTCTGAAAACTATGCGTTCCTTAATGTCATTTTTATTCTCTCAGACTGCTTCTTGCTTAACCTGTATTAAGACTGCAAAACATCTAGATCTCTTACAAAAATCTGAAAAATCTTTTTTGTTTCTTGTACCAACTGACACTCCAAAAACATATTGCTTTCAGTTTCATACTAGATTTCTTGAGATGAAGTCACCACATGCTGAAGAAAAAAATACTTTTTTTTAAATTTCCGGACTGAAATGTTTCATTAGATAGGCTGCAGTCAAGAATCTTGCCTTCTGTAGTAGTTCTTTTTTAGCAGGTAATTGCAACATCAATATTGCAATCACCAGTTGAAATGACAGCTGCAGCTTCAGAGAAATTTACAGATAAAAAGGAAGTTTCTAGTCATGTGCTGAAATGCTCCTCTGCCCACTCAGGGGACGCACTGAACATGTATTCATAGGGAAATTAAAATCATGATGTGTGATCTTTAAATGAAAAAATTAAAGACTAGAGAAATGTAATTACACTATAGAATTTATGACTCAGCTTTAAAATGCAAAACGTTTTGAATTAAAATGAAAGACCAAGGCATTTACTTCATTCCCTTACAAGAGAATCTGATCTTACTTAATTAAAGATATAGACAACTCAATCAAAATATGCAACTCATTTTTCCTCTTGGATAATATTCCTTTTCAGATACACTGTAAATGAGATCAACTAAGAAATCAGACACTCAAACACACAGCAAATCTATTTGATGTACAGGAAAGCTCCCAAAGATTCACAGCTCAACAAGCAAAAATGCTGCACAAGTACTGTGTTTTAAGCAATTTTCATTTTCCTTTGTCTATAGGTCTTAATTTTGACTTTTTGGCTTTCTGTAATCTGAAGTACTAATGAAAGCACCTGTAGGCAATATTCTGCCTGCTACCCTTGGATGCCAGGCCTGTGTTCTCTAGGCTCTTCAGTCATACCTAGATAAGAATTTTCATTAAAAAATTAAGACCAAAGGCATATAACATGGGAAGACAGATTCAGATCTTTAAGTCAACTACATGAAAAGGATGAGGAGTACTACAAAATCCACTGTATATATATATGTATATATATATATATATATAAAGATTTAATTCTTCCTTCATCACCCAGAAACACACGTTATATGGGCTGAGGAAGTCCAGAGTACTCCACGAATTTGATCAATTTGTTGGCACAGCACATTTTGCGAAAAATTTACATCTGGATGATTCTAAACCATTTCAGATTCCACACCCTTGTAAAATTCAACACTATGTTTAGATACAAGCCCAATAAGCAGTGATTTCCAGGAGATTTAAAAAGGTCATCAATGTACAATGGTGAAATGGGATGAATGTTAATATTATAAAGCTTCATATCAAAATTATTTCTCTTTGACTTTTTACATTTTTATTGATGCTTGCTTTTGAGTCATTAAAAATATAATACATTTTATATTTGTTGAAATCAAACCAAATAGTTCCAAGAGCATTCATTCTCACATAGAGTGCTGCAGTTCAGTTTTATGTTTAACATGGGGCTTAAAAAATAAAATAAAATAAACCCAAAACAGCAGAGAACACGATCACAAAGGAAGTAGAAGTTCTTCACACAACTGTGACATCTGGATGCATTACAGAGCAGCAATCAGAGGTACCTCCCAAGCCTTCCTGATGGATAGTTGACTGCAACAGCCATTACAATCAAAGCAATAACTAAAAGTGGGATATGCCTTTCAGGAATTGTCCACAGTGATGCTGGAATGACTTTAAAAAAAATTATATATATATATACACATATATCTCTTTAACATCCTTTCTCAAACAATGTTACTGACTTAAGTAAGCACCAGTCTATTTCCTCTAGAATGATATAGGGAAAAGTGACAAGCTCATAGGTATTAAGATATGAAAAACACCAATGAAAAAACTAAGAATTACTTGACATCTTATAGAAGGATATGTGAAATTCTCCTTCATTTAAAGTTTCATCATCTAATTTAAAGGCTTATAGGAAATATGTCCTCCCCTAATCACAATATCTGATGAAAAATACAAATCGGTATGCCAGATAACATAATCTTAAAATTCTGGATTTGAAATCCAATTGAACAGAGGAATGCAATGAAGCTATCAGAAATCAGCAAAACTTCAGAGATTCAAGTAGTAAATACAACATGGAGAGAAAAGAGAAAAATGTAGCTTCACAATGGGATCAGAGCAAGCCTTCCAAGCAACTGCCAAAGAAGCCTACTTCTTCTAAAGCACTGATAAAGTTCTCAAACCTATTAAAAAAACCCCCACAACTTAAATTCTTTGATTTCCCTAACCATAGCTTTACAGGCAGTTCCTTTAATCTGGCAATACTGAATTACACAGAGCATCCCAGTTTCTTTTGGCTTACTACAAACTATTTTACAGGATAGAGCAGTTTCTGATTTACCACTGATTTTTAGGAAATGTCTCTTTTGTACACAATATTCCAGCTGAAATGTTAAGTTTTTGACTGATAAGACTAAAAAGATGAAGTAGATAAGAAGCCGTCCTAATTAAATTTCACCCAACAGCTATGTTTTTCCTATTGTTTAGTAAATAACATTTGCCAACTTATAAAGCGTGAAATGCTACATACTTGAAGCAGAAGAAAGCCACCACCTACTGCAGTTGCTGCAAGCTTTCCGACTTTCTGGAACAAAAATCCCGCACACCTTAGGAGAACAAAACAAAAACAAAACAAACCCAGTCCAATGAAGTTATCTGCTGAACATGCCACACTCCAAAATTCCTGACTACAACTACTATTATTTTTTCATTTAACAGAGCGAATGCATCGTTCGCATTTTTAAATTTTAAAATCATGATATTTAATAAAAACAGTATCTAATTAATAATGTCTAACACAAGACCACATGAGTAACGGTTCCTAGCTCACGGCTGCCTGATGGCCCTGTTAAAGTTAAGCTTGAGATCTCCAGACCTTATCTCTACAGGAAAGCTGTATGCTGCTATTAAATGTAGCATGTTAATAAAGCACAATGTAATAATATAAAAGTGCCATTATAACTGTTCCCAAATGGAAGGTAAATATATTATAGCATCGTTTATATTAACTACACAACAACCCATAACTTAAATATCTCAACTAAAAAGAAGTTACATTTCTACCACAAGAGTTAAAATCAGCAGGGCCACTCCGCTGGGACACAGCCTTGGCCTATTTTTAATGGATCAAGGCAACCAGAAAATTAATTATCTCGTTCACAGTCTCCAAACACTCCCATGTCAAACGGAGAACAGCACAGATATCGATATCATAGAATAGTTTTGGCAGGAAGGGACCTCTGGAGGTCATCTAGTCCAGCTGCCTTCCCAAAAATGGGCCAGCTGCAAAGTCTGACCCAATCTCTGAGCTAAATCAGGCTGCTCAGGGTCCTAACTCAGGCAAGAGCTGAATGGTTCCAAAACTGACGGTTCCATAACTTTTCTGGGACACTCTGCTGGTGTCTGACCCACCCCCCACCAGCCCACACAGAGAGGAATTTTTCTTCTCCCTGCATATGAACAGTGAATTCATATTCATATACATGAATACACACACAGAGGTATATACATCTACAGATACTGAAATATACATTTTCCAGATCCTTCAATAAGCCAGTTTTTATGGTTGCCAGATGAACTATTCCCTAAAAGCTTCAGAGTTTGCATATAGACATTGAACTTTTATAAATAAATTTAAGGCTACAGAGGTAAATAAATAAATAATTTTTTAAAAATCAGACTGAAAGTTAAGCCTATGCTTCTCAAAGCTGTACTGAGCCTGGATATGATAATTTCACTTTTAGTCTATTTCATCTTCCCAATCCTGTATTACTCTGTTTTAAAAGTTACTGTGCTACCATAATTTAACTTTTGCTAACTTAAGTGCTACTGAACTTAAACTTTTTAGAATATTGGAACAGACAAATGCCATTCAAATACCTTGACAAATAACAAATATCTTGACATAGCTGCTAAGACTGTGGCCACATTTTCCAGTTTAAGTTCTCGTCTTTGGTGTCTAGCTTTAACCATGAATTCTTTTAGCATGTAGTATCTCTCTTCAGTTAATATGAAAGCAGACTGTTAATTTGTTCAAAATGACTCCATCTGAATATAGAGGGAGAAAAGTCCCTATAAAATGAGGCTCTTAATTAAAAGTATATTCTGCCACACATTTTTTTCTTAATTTCTTTTACCTTTAAAATGTGTCTTAGTCATATTATAACTGGGTTTCTAAATCTATACTAGTAAGGAAATATGCTTTTCCATCCAAACAAAAGTTATATGCAGTAATTTTCCATTTATTCCTTGTGCTTTTAGAGTTCTGACATTTTCCCAAATCCTTGTCACTGTAACTGGTAAGAGTTCACTCAGCTAACTGGTGTTTTACCAATACTACCAAACACTTCAGAATGATGAGTCAGAGTAATGAGTTAAGAAATTATTCACACATGAATAATCTTGATCAATGATAAAGGAAATCCTATTAGAGAAGATAAATGTATCTGCTTTAAATAGCCTTGGGAAGAGGTCTTCTAACACAGTAAAAGGTCTAGCAGGGGTATGAAAAGTGATGCTCCCTCACCAGCCAGTCACGCCGCCCATCACAATCTGAGTAGCTACAGAATATTTTTCTACAATTGGTCCTGAATTCCGTCCAAACATACGATTCCACCAATGGTGACGCCGAGCATACTCTGTTAAATCCAACACTTCATAGGAATCATCATCACTGTCATGTTCTTGAAAAGGAAAAAAAAAAAAGAAAAAAGTTACATTCTTAGTTACACAGTGAATTAACCTATGTAAAAATGCCCAAAGATTAACAGAACCATTTTTGGTATTAACTGGCTAATCCAGTAGTTTAAATTGCAGCACACAGGCTGCCGATGGTTAAGCAACTCAAGATTTTGAGATTTTATGTCATAATATTCAAGGTACGGAAGAGGGGACTATACAGAAAGTATAACCTATAAAATCCATGACTTGTGCAGAAAAGGTAAACAGGAATCTCCTACCTGTTCAAGTACAAGAACCAAGTGTATCAGATGAAACTAGCAGGCATGTGGTTCAACACAAAAAAAGGGAAGTCTTCTTCTCCTCTCTGTCACACCCCCCCCACCAGAAGCCCCAGTTAACCTGTGGAACAGGTTGCTGCAGGATGCTGTACATACCAAAAGCTGATGTGGACTCTAAATAACAACAGAACAAATTAAAGGGGAAAAAAACCAGAACACCAAGGGCTGTCAGACACAAAGCCAACAACCATGGCTAATGAGGTCCTGGGCTGAAAATCAAAAAAATTCTGAGAAACTATCAGTACATGCTTACCCTGTTAAATCTTTCTTAGCTCATCCTGCAGCAGCTGGGCTTTCACCTGACCCACTACAATTGCTTTTATGATCTTAAGCAGTGCGAAACATGTCTAACTTAAGAGAACGCACACACATCTGTTCTGGATAGACCAAACCTTCTAAAACCAGATTGAGAACTTCTGGTCTAATGTCTTCCTCAGAGGGCTAGATGTTAGCATATGTTAACAAGCCAAGAACACACTTCTGTTCCTTTTCACAACAGATGAAGTAGATGAATCTGGGACTTCAATTAAATTCAATACTTGCAGTACAATTCTGTCAACATTTTAAAAATAGGCCTCCTACAACTTCGAGACCCTAAGCACCGAGTACACTCAAACGTCAAAGGGTAGAGATGGTTACATCTTTTTTTTTTTTTTTTAAATAAAATATTAAAAGCATATTATAGTTCTATGGACATACACACGTGAATTGAAGTCCATTTCAGTTGGATGTATTTAAGGTGAAAAATGAGTTCAGTGATGATGCTGGAACATTCCAGAAAGTAAGAGAAGATAAGTTACTACCTGGAAATACGAAGAAAGAATGTAGATACAAACATTCTCTTAAGGATGTCGGCCATTTCTTTTGATGTTACTAAAAGTATGGGTAAAAGGTTGCAGAATGCATGACATGAATTCTTTCCCTTTATTATCACCTAAGTGTTCTTGAGTACTAAAACATAAATAACAAGACCCATAAGAATAAAATGTCATAATTGAATGTTTTTTCTTTCCAACTTTGAGGCAGCAAGTGCTAACAGTTTAACTTCTTCAAATGAAGAAGACCACAAAAAACCATCATAGTGTTCACTTTGTTAATTCTGCCCCTAAATTATTATTATTCAAATAAAAAAAAAATCACACAAGCATAACACCTTGCATGGAAAATAATAGCGCTAGAGCATTTTCTATCGATTAAAAAAAAATAAATATTCTGTTCCTTACAGGATAATATTATGCATACCCTCCAGGCACAGACAACGGTGCCTGTGCAAAAAGGCGTTACACCGTGAGGCCAGACCAACGCACCTAAAAAGATCTGCGCGTTAAAAGATGCGGAGACGCTGGAGACGGGGGAAACGTGTCCTCGTTTCCCCGCTGCGCCCCGCAAGTTCCGTCCCCCGGCCTGCGGCCCAGCCCGGCCACCGCCAGAGCCCGACACCTCCGGCCATCCCCCTGCTGCTGTGAGGGCACCTCGGTTTTAAGGCGGCTTTCACCCCCCGACCTGCCGCTCCCACCCCGCCCCCGTCTCACTCCTTCCGCCTAGAAGGCAGGGGCCGGCAGGGGGAAGTGCCGGGGCCGCCAGCAGCGGTAGTGGTGGTGGTGGCGGAGGCGGCCATCGCCGCTTGAGTCCGCCCGAGCCCACTGACCTGAGGCGGCCCGCGGCCTCCGCGCCGCCATCTTGGCTGGTGTTGACAGAGGAGCCGGGCCCGCGGCAACCTGGCTCCACCCCCAAGGTGCGCATGCGCCTGGATTTACCCCCTCCCTTCGGCGCCGCCGAGGATTGTGGGGGTTGTAGTTCCCCGCTGAGAGGGAGGGCGGCCATTTGGGCGGGGGCAACGGCGGGACCGCCCAAATGGCCGTCCTCCTTCACGGCAGGGCCGGATAGTGGGGCTCGGTTTCTCGGCGATAAGCGCCTCAATCCTGGAGGGAACTCAGCCCCTTGGCCTTGGAAGGCTTAAAGCTATAGGCTTGTGGTGGTGGTGGTGGCGGTGGCGGCGGTGGCGGCGGTGGCGGTGGCCCGTGGCCTAGGGCTTCTTGCCTGCATGATGGCAGCCTTACTCACGCTGATGAGATGTGCGAGGTCCTCAAAAAGTCTCAGAATAACTTTTTAAGTAAAAAGTGGCAGCAGGCATGGCTGGACAACAGGCTGCAGGCAGTGGGGTTGTGTGTTGCTATGGGCATTAAGTGTCCCATAAAAATTAATAACCAGAAAAGAAAAAATGCAAGGCCTCTGAAAGAACAAAGGTTAAAGTCATTGTGAGCCGTGGAACATTTACAAAAATGAAATTTAGAATTGACTGACCCCAGTTTATTCCCTCCTTCGGTGCTGTCAGTGTTATTTTGGTAGCTAAAAGCCACACAATTGTATTTTGCTGCTTTTATTTTGTTTTTACTGTATGCAGCTCCACACAATCTTTATAGCCATAACATAGCAGTAGCTGACACTGTAACTATAGCTTGAGGAACTTTGTGGCAATATGAGCATCAAAAACACAAGAGAGTTCAATTATTACAAAGCATAAAAGAAAATTGGAAATGGCTTATTTAAAAATGTTTATAGTCTCTCATTTGGACTCTCATGCTGCCAATACAAAAGACTGGCAACTATAATGATAAAAAAAAACCCCAAAACCAACCCTTTTGTCCCATGTCATAAAGTTATTTTTATGGAGTGAGACATATCTCACAACATGCAAATTAAGCATTTAATATTCTAATTAACTCCCTAATTGCACTAGCCTTAACAAACATACAAAAAAAAACCCCAACATATGTTCTGCATGAAGGTACTTCTTAAATCAGCCCTGAGATTGAATTCAGAGTATGAAATTTGAAGTTAATGTATAAAATAGTAGTTTGCTATTAACTGATTTTTATCACAAACATCGTGATAATAGCATGCTAGACAGAACTAGTTAATATATTGTTTTCCTTAAGATTTTCAATAAATCTATTTCAGCGTGGAACACAGATTTATCTCTTAAAATTTGTTTTGACAAAGAGCTAACATCTTTGGACTTTTCATGTTTAAGCATAAAATTTGTGGGTTTTGATATTCATTTCCCAATCAATAATGAAAAAGCTTGTTGACTTTTGTTGCTAAATGAATAACAATATTTTGTTGTTTTTCTTCTAACACTAGCAGTTTGTCAAAAAAACCTAAAAGATTTTGGAGTGTGTTATGGAGTGGAAGGCAACATGCTTTAAAAACGAAAAAACTGCTTTCCTGGCTTCCTTCACAATGCCAAGACTGGACAAAAGGTTAAACCCACTGACTCATCCATGGTAACTAAGAAAGGTTCCCATTATCTAGATATTTTGTGTCTTCCTGGTTGTCAGTCTGGGTTTATACCCAAGCATTTACCTGCACAATAGGGGTTCCTGTAGCAGATGGAGAACAGGGAAGGTGCTTCGAGTGACGCAGACTGACCTGTTGGCCCTTTTTAGTTTCACAGCTGTGGATGCTGTCGCAAACCCTGCAGCAGTTTGTGTGGCTGGCTTTCAGCAGCTCCATTTCTATCTCTTGGGGAGATCCCGGAAGATAATTTTTTACTACTGTTTACTCTTCTGGCTGAGTGCATCCCTGTGGAGCTCTTGCAACCTTTTGCTTCTCTTGTTCATTGTATAGATGAGGTTGTAGAACAGATAATAGAGGGAAAGGATTTTCGGGATGGTCATTACAGCCAACCCTAAACTTCGTTTTGTGTCTCAGTCAGTGCTTGAAATTTCTTATCCTGTGCCTGACAGAGACAATCTTAAGTCTGTGCAAGATTTCCAAGTCAGGTGCCAATAATGTAAGAGAGGTGACCAGAACGTTGTACTTGGATTGTATGAGCCTGCTGGATGATGAATTTTTTTTTACATTCTATTGCTCATATTCTTAATATTTGGTTTCACTATTTTTAAACAATTGTGCCACAGTACAAACAATTATATTCATTTTTCTTCATAATGGAGAGATTTATATGATCAATACTTTTTTAAGATTAAGATTAGAAACTCCAGTATCTTCTACATGCATCAACCAAGAGACTAGAACTAGTCTGGGGAGTACTGGTTTGCTTGTTGAATGGAGTTTCTTGTAAATACTTAGGTGTGCATTGGCAAACTGCTGAATTTCTCTGAAGTTTAAGTCTTGTGACTTATATCTGCTAGGGTGTGTCTGCGTCTCACACGCAATTAGCAGGCCAATTACTGCTCCAAACTGAATGCCACTGTCTTGAGATCCCTTTGATCTTGGGGCTCACTCATTGGTACAAACAGCCGTGTCTGCACCCTCCTCTCAGCTGTGCCCCATGGCGCTGTCCTCTTGGGGTGCCCAGACATCTCACCCAGGGCATCCACACCTTGTCCGGGTTACAGGCTTCTGCAGCATTTTTGGCAAGACCGTCCTTGCATTTCTTTTGGATGCCACCCGGGCGTACCACGCAACTACACCGGGCAGCCCTGCCTCCTTTTGCACCCCTCTTGCCAAGGCAGGACAGTGTGACTGGCTGAAGGGAAGGAGTTTGGGAAAGAGCCAGCGAAATACCATTTGGCGGGTTGTGGGACTCTGATATCTCTCTTCTGGGATCAGGATGCACCCGCTTCCTAGCAGAAAACATTTGCCAAGAGGTATTTTACAGTGTGGGTGGTGAGATGCTGGAACAGGTTGCCCAGAGAAGTTGGGAATGCCCCATCCCTGAAGGTGTTCAAGGCCAGGCTGGATGGGGCTTTGAGCAACCTGCTCTAGTGGGAGGTGTCCCTGCCCATGGCAGGGGGGTTGGAACGTGATGATCTTTAAGGTCCCTTCCAATTCTAACCATTCAATGATTCTATGATTCTATAGATACTGGTTGTGGAGGTTGGCAACCACAGCCATGGTGGGTAGTTCAGTCATGGATGCTGCTCCTGGGTGGCTGCTGAGGGTGCCTTACAGCTGCACAGGGTCTGCACAGGGTCTGCACAGGGTCTGCAGGCACTGCTGGCTTGATGCCAGGGCAGAAAACACCATCAGGATTGCTCTTGCTTCCCGCAGACCTCACAGCCTGCGCTTATACGTCTAGCAAACCTAGTGGCTCTAGTGATCCAGAATATTTCGGAGGGTTTTTGACCAGCACCACCATGATCTTTGGCATAATTCTGTTAGACCTTATCTACGTAGAAGACTACATGTTACTCAAGCTCTGCAGCTGTCTAAAAAAACCACCAAGCCCATTCAAATTAAGCGCACATAAGTGCCTTCTTCAAGCTATACAGGAGGAAAAAAATGTCAGGGAAAGGTAGGCAATTTCAGGCCACATTTTGGCTTCACCCTTAAAAGCCCTTTAGAAACAAAGAGCTTCCCAGAGGGGTTGTACAGAAAAATTGCTCTCTTTGCACTATAGTCCCTGGTTGCAACTTCAGACTGCATCTGCCATCTGCCCATGTACCTGTGGCAAGTAAGTTCACTACCACGGCTTGAAAGCAAACATACATGGGATACTTACCTTGGAGGATGTTAAAATGAAAATACTCCTCCCTGTAGTTATTATGCAAAGAAATACATATCCTTCTTTTTATGAGACTTTCTATGGTTTGCTTGTATTGCTTGTCTTCAACTTTTCTTTGTCACTTTTCTTAACTTTGTAAAAAGTTATTTAGTTATGAGAACTTTTTTTGGTTTTGTGATCATTGTATAAACTCTGCTTTTCCATTTTGTAGTCCTCTAATCCTATAACGGTCTCTTTGATCTTAATTTGTTTATTCTAATGAAATTTCAATTATAAATTCCCACTACAATTCATATATGAGGAGAGGAGAAGAGGGCGGAGAAACGGATGTCTATTGTTTAGATTAACTACCTGGGGCTTAAATTGTCCCTTGCTGAAGAATTAAACTAATAGGTTGTTACAGTTTGAGAAACCCATATGGTTTGAGAAACCCATTTATTGTCATTTAGACAATTACTTTATCACCTGATGACCCCTTCTTACCCAGGAAGGGGCATTGAGGAAAGCAAGAAAACACGAGGGTTGAAATATAAATAGATTTAGTAGGATAAGGCTAAACACTTAACAATAATACCAAAGAACCAGCATTGACCTGGTTATGAAAGAATTATACTCAGCCAATTCTATCATCAGGAAGCTGTGCACTCCCAGCAGGGGACTGGAAATGTTGGACACTGACAGCACAATGGCTTTGGGAGGAAGGGAAGGGCTCAGAGGTCCAGCACTGAGGCAAGAAGTTCTCTGGGGTGCTGCCATCAACGGAGAGAGCCAAATTCATGGTATGAAATAATCCTGTTGGCCAGCCTGGGTCAAATGCCCAGCCTTGCTTCTCCTCATCCCTGCACCCGGTGAGGCTCGGTAACACCGAGACCTTCAATCCTACATTGCCTACCTGGCTATAAAGTAAATGTTTTCATGAATTAGAGTCTTCTAAAAGTGCAGGTTTCCCAAGCATTAGAAGAGAAATTAGTCCTGTATCACTCAAACCAGGATAGATACAAAAAAAAATACCCTTAAATTTAGTGTACTGTGAGATGTTTTTTTAGCAGGCAAGAGCCACAGAGGCATCACCCAAGCAATGTGCACTGGATCCACAGCACCTGCATTTTAATTATTAAACAAAAACGATTGGTAAGGCTGTGGCAGGATGCATTCCCATGACCCTAACCCAAAAAGTGAGAAAATAAAATTTAAAAGTTAAGTGGGGAAGACTGGTCTTTCCACTTGGTTTTATTTACAACATTGTTAATGATGCACACTGATTATCCATTAATCATAATCACGTGATTCCATGTTAATGATACACACTGATTATCCATTAATCTCCACACTTGTGGAGTCCCCTTCTCTGGAGATCTTCAAGACCCGCCTGGATGCAGTCCTGAGTGATGTGCTCTGGGCAATCCTGCTTTGGCAGGGGAGTTGGACTAGATGATCTCTAGAAGTCCCTTCCAACTCTGTGATTCCGTGATTTTGATCTCACCCTGATCTGTTTGTTAGACTTGGTCTGCGGGTCAGAGCTTTGACCATGACCTCATGCAGTTGTCTAAGAACCATCAATGCGTTTGGGGAGTCTGTGTGGCAGCCTGTGGCAAATCCCAAGATCCCAGCCAGAGGGGGGCTCGGTTTTGCAATAAAGCACAAAAGTCTGGTGAAGCTGAACTCGTTCTTGCTTTAGGATCTCTCCAGGAGGTAGCTAGTACTTCAGCAGTGGGAGCAGACTGCAGAAGGAGATGACTACTGTAGCTCATGAAGGTTAATCTTGCACAATCAAAATGCTTAATAAAGACTGGAGTGTTGAGCTAAATTTGAGGCTTCTTGTGATTACCTCAGAAAATAAAGGGTGGGGAGGGGAACTGAGAGTCTTAAAAAAGCAGAAAGTCTTGCAAGGCAATGGAAGGTTGTGTTTAATGCCATATAGGTCTCAACAAGATGCAGCTCGTGTTAGATTCTTGTTAAAGTTGTTAAAGACTTTTCTCATGTATATGCAAAGTGACCTTTTCTTTTTTTTTTTTTTTTTTAAGGGGTTCTGCAAAGTTTGTGTTCGTAATTTGTAGTTTTGCTACAAGCAAAAAATTTAAAGTTTTTAACTTTCTAGAGGTAACCTTTTATTTATTGGATATCCATATTACAAAATTTCAGAAAAGGGTATTGAATGTAGTAGTGTATTATTTTAGAGACATTATTTAAACAGCTCTTAGCTGTGATCATGAATAGAGTGATACATTTTATTTTTAAGTTGTCCTTCAGAGACAAATATCCAATTCCCTTGTTCTGTCTTGTAGGTATTTAGGAGTTACCAGCCACTGTCACTCAAGTACTTGGGCAAACTAATGGAGAGAGTGAGAGCATGGAGTGACAGAGGACCTTCTGGCAGTCTGTCTTGCAAAGGAAACATAAGGAGTTACTTCTTCAGAGAACCTGTGATGATAAATCAGTCATACGTACCCCTTCCACAGTTAACAGATGTTCCTATTAAGTTTCTGTAGCTAAGTGCATATAAACAATTCAGAGAAAAATAAAACTCTTTTGTATAGCTTTTTCCAAGCTAACAGTAAGAGGATAATAACTGTGCAGGGCAGATTTAGAAACAATCCAGAAGAAGAAACAATCCAGAAATGCCATCTAAGCAGGAAAGAACCCAAAGAATTTCAGACTTTTCTGTTCATGAAGCCCCACACCAAGAAAAGGTTAAAAATCCTGAAGAGGGGAAATGTGGTAATAATGTTTTTCATTTTCTTGCAAGAAATGAAAAACAAAACAGAACTGTAATGAGTAAACACTAGACAGTATACAAAGAGAGAAGATCATTCATGTGGGTCGTCACTGCTGGCAAGGAAAAACCTTTCATCAGATACTTCTTTGCTAGTCATAGGTAACATTCACTGAAACACCTGGCTGCTCTTAGCTCACCTCAGGCTTATGAAGAGCCCTCCTACAGCTTCTTCTGTGCTTCCTATTCTTGGCTGAAATAGAACTAAATAAATTTCCCTGAACATGAACATGGTCAACACAGTCAAACATGAGACTCCCCGAGTACAGGGCTGCCCCCAACTGCTCCATTCCCTGTGGCTGTATCCCCTTCCTAGATGCAGATCTCAAAATAACATTTCTCTGGCCAAAGGACTCGCTTACTTTAGCGGCCCTGAGATTAGGAGAACTGGATTTGCTTTTCAAGTGGAATTTTCCTGTAAAGATTGAGGCACTCGGTAACTGGAGAGAGAGCCTGACAAGTTAGAGAGGCATTGCTTATGGCGCTCGTGCAGAGTAACAGTACTTTGTCACCAAGACTTTTCCTAACTTCACAATAGCAATGTCAAATAAAATTTAAATAATTTCTTTATAACAAAGATTAAGTCTTGAGAAATTCCCCAAAGGATCAGACTGTCATTTAGTTACCGTTCAAAGCTCAATAACAAGAATAAAGTAGACTGCAGCACAGCATTGTTTCCGGTAGCACTGTTAATTTTTCCAGTTTTTAAATACTTGAATCTTGATCTCTGATAAAATTGTAACACAGTTTGACAAAAATTGAAAGCAGCCATTGCCTCTGATAAAACTGTTGCAGGACAGATAACGTTCACCTTTCCCCTCTGATTTTCACTAGTATTTATTTCCGTGGAAGTATTCCACCCACCGTGACCCATCACCACTGATCATCTTCAGCACTTAGGGCCCCTCCAAGGACTCGACAATGATTTTTGCAGACGGAGAGCGACACTCCCCTGAAGAAGACCAAGCACTACTATGCAGAGCTTTCGGACCATGGCAGGACAGAGACAATGCAGTCTGCTGAAGCTATTTGGGACATAATTCTGAGCTAAACATCTGTAGCAGCAGCAATCCTGGGTTTGATTGAACCTGAAAATGGCACAGGTAGGGATTAGAAGAGGAAATTTCATTTCTCTTCCTGTCATTAATTCATTGCATTGACAACAAGCAAAACATTCTACAGAAGTTTTGGTTGCCATGTTTTTCTCGTTGCTGATCCCCTCTGCCCAGTCCTACAGGCTGCAGCAACAGTGAGAGCGTGGTAGCAGGGCCTCCGCTTCAGCCACCGGTGTTTTAATGCTGTTCTCGTTCAGTCTCATCTAGAGTTACTTGGAGAAGGATGACTAGCATGAGTGTGGTCCACTTTCCACCTGGAATCAACACTAGCATGCCGAGTTTTCTAGTCTAATCTATTCACAAAGCACTTGCTAACTAGGGAAAAGGCAAGCAAGAACAACAGACCTACGTGCGGGCAGGATCGCTTCTTGGAGGAATCTGCTTATGTTAATTTTTAAAATTTTCTTTCATTCTGAGGGCTCCCTCTGGGTATTCGTCAGATGGCAAACCCCGTTTTGAATGTGGAGCTCGTTTGCTCCCTTTTTCTTGTAGACCAAGGTCTGCCTGAAGTTTTCACAGGGAGCTCTGTGGAAGCTGCCCTGGCTGCTGTTGGCAGCCAAGTTGTTTCTCAGTGCTCATCCCCAGGAAGCTGTACATGCACCTCAAGGACATAGGTCACACAGGGGGACCTATCTGGATGTCACCTGGCAGAGAAAGGGGCTATGGAGAAGCTGCCATTTTCTGGGCATGATCTCCAGTCTATGCATGAAAAGATGCAGTAAGCAGAGACAGATGTGAACCAAAGGCAAAGGGGAGTCTTTCCAGCCTCTGGAAAATCCTGACTAGCACCTAAAAAGTGCTCAAAAGTGGTGAGAAAATTAAAGCTCTGAAAAGGTAGAGGCCTCATGTATGTGTGTGTGCATGTGAGATCGGGAGTGAGTGACAGTTCAAAACCTTTCTGTGTCCATTTACCTCAACTTCCACATTTCTAAAGACATGGATGCTTTCGGGACTGCCCCAAGACCAGGCTCCTGGAAAGCGCGGATGCTTATGATGACAGAGTATTTTCTGTATTAGTGTTAAGCTGAAGAAGCCCAGATAGATGTGCTTTGGGACTCTGCTCCTCTGAAGTGATACTAACTCATCGGTGTGCACCACAGAGCCACACCAAACTGGCTGGAGCCACAGAAAGGCGGCAGGGGGGTCTGTGCATCTCAAATTGGTTCACACCCATGTGGTCACCACTCAGCAGCATCGACCAGAGGGAAACACAGCAGGGACACACATCACCCACCAGCACTTGTTCAGTTACCAGGAAGGTGGTGAAACCAGGGAGGATGTTCTGATAATGATCACTTGTTAGATGTACTTTATCTCTTTCTTGCTTACTCATCATGTATATCAGCGAAGTTAAAAAATGAGTGGATCATAAAGCTGGGCACCGGCAGCTCAATATTTTTGAAATACAACTTCACAGCGTATTATCTATAAACTTTGCTTTACAGCGTTTAGTAGTATTTACGGTTTTGTTTATTTGTATTTTGCATATTTTATGTGTATTCTGTATCTCATAGGCAGTTCCTGAATTCAATTTAGATTATTCTTTTTATTTCTGATTGATCAGGACCAGTAAGTAATCTTTAGAAAATTTGTTTGTTCTTTTTGTTCCTGTCTTCTTCCTAAATGTGTTTGATGAGTGGGTGATTTGTTTGTGCTGTTGTTACGAAAACCATATGTTGATGTGGTCTTATGGAGGAGTGTTTTTATTATTTTAAGAGTTCAACTAAGGATGTTTCCAAAGGAGTCATAATTGCTCTTCTAAGTACAAAGGCTGAACAATGACTGGCTTACAAATAATGCCAAAAATCTGTTCAGCTCAGTCTAACTATTTCAAAGACTAAAATCTGTTTTTCAGAAATGTCTTCTTTCCACAGTTTGAATTTTTTAACATACTAAGAAAGTTATGTCTACACAACTTCTCTATGAATTTATTGTTAAAGCGCCTGGAATGAGGGAAAGTATCCACTTTTCCCCATATCTGTCAACGTTTGCAAAAACCTTAAGGCTGTTCCTGTCGTCACGTGAAATGCTTTGTGCCACAGCCTCACTGAGGATGGATCCTGCAAGGACTTTTGGACCTGGGTGGGTTTCCTGGGTGAACAGGCTGAGGAAAGCGTGGCTGCTCAGCTGGCTGAATCGCCTGGGGGGCTGTGCAGGAACCAGACCAGCACCGAGTTTTGAGTAGGGTCCTTGTGACCTCCATGAATAAAGTGAGGCTGTTTGGCATCGCGGGTGAGCGAGAGACAACTGCTGACGACTGGGTTTTGACATAGGTGAGATCAATTTACTCCATAGTTACGAGAGACCTGTTGACATCTGAGGGACTACACACAATATAAGGAATGCACGGTGAGTGTAATAGTGACAGTATTGGACCCTAAATTGGCTGGTCTGTAAGGGGCTGAACACTGTGCTGGCAAAAGGAGAGTCGCTAAAAGTGTCTCTGTGCCCAGTAAAAGCTGCTGAGGAGGAAAGTATATGGTAGAGATTCAACTATGTATTTTATATGTAAAACGTTAGATAGGGACTATTATTCGGTGCTGCAGCAGTAAAGAAAATGAAAATAGCTGTGCAGCTGGCCAAGACCTTGAAAAGGACAGACTATTCAGAATATTTTTCAGAAAAACAATTTCAACCCTCCCTGCTGCAAAGCCTCCTACACAGCCCTTGCAGAGAGCTTTTCAGAGGAGAACTTTAAACAAAGGAGCGCAATAGCATGGCAACATTTTGTGAGCAGCAATATGGGAAGTAAATGCTACACATTTATAGGTGCATGTCAGACAAAATAAGTTACTGATGAAGCTGCTTTCTTGTGCATTGCAGTAAGAAATGACTGTGGGGGGAAAAGTAGAAAATACTCGCTCTGCAGTGAGAGACAACCTGTCAGAGAAAGTGTCATACTAATGCACTTTGAAAACATGCATACACGTATTTAAATGTTATATATATATAAATCATGCATATGTTATATAAATGCCATTAGCTTATAAATATTACCTGAAATAAATGTACATGGATTTCTAATTTTTGAGTGTCTGTCTGATTTCTTTCTAATTTGTGAGTGTATATAAAAATATACCTAATGTAAAATATATATTATTAAATTATTGGTGAAATGAACTGTTTCTCTTTCTCCATAATCCAGGCAAGATTATAGTTGAATTTGGCCTGGTGGTCAAGGCCACAAAGTTTGGGATTTGGGTTCAGTTGTTACTTTGTTTCAGACCTCCTACATCATGTTAGGTAGGGGTCTCTATGCCTTAGTGGCAACATATCTCACAGAGAATTTAAGAGGATAGATAATTTAAAGAATGAAAAACTCAAACACATAGTGATCGGGTCTAGCTAGATACAAAATAATCATAAAATCGTTTGAGTTGGAAAGGACCTTAAAGATCATCGAGTTCCAACCCCCCTGCCATGGGCAGGGACACCTCCCACCAGAGCAGGTTGCTCAAAGCCCCATCCAGCCTGGCCTTGAACACCTACAGGGTTGGGGCTTCCACAGCTTCTCTGGGCAACCTGTTCCAGTGCCTCATCACATTTCCTCACAGGAAAGAATTTCTTTCTGGTATCTAATCTAAATGTCCCCTCTTCCAATTTACGATGGCTAATTTTCTCTGAAGAATTCTTTTGTGGGAATTCCTGCTCCATGTTTCCTAGCCTGCAGAAATACCTTTTGCTGATCATTGGCTTTTGGGATATCATATGATTGTGGCATGGGGTCTGAAAGGCGGTGTGAATAAAGGACTCTTCCAACATGTTTTCCCTGGTTCACAATTCAAACCCAACCCAAACTACTCTTCTGCTTTGGAAATTATGCTGGAAATAATTCCCTTTTCTAAGGTTCAATGAATAATAGTCCTTGAAAGTCATCCTGAAACTAAGGGAACAAATGCCATCATTCCCTACCCTATGGAGTCTGTAGGTTACAAACATAGGGACGGGCAGAGATGGGGTGGGAGGGAGAGCTAAGAAGCAGTTTTTCTTTTTTATTTTTTTCACCAGGCATGTCTTATTGCATTTCCAGGCTTGGCTTGGTATGGTACACTTACATTGCTCAAAAGACTGAAAGCAACTATAATGATGGTGTTGATATTTGTTAAGCAAACCAAAAAACAGAAACATCTCCCTTAGTTGGCTGTCTCATAGCAAATGGACAAGCAACTTTAAGAAAGAAATAAAAAAAACAAGGTTGAGTTTGTTGCAGGATATTTTCTTGTTGAATATTCCCAGTGTGTCCTTTTGGGTTGTAGAAGCCAGAACAGCCAACTGGAGACACTGCTGAGCCTTGTTAAGTCTAAAGCAGTGGATCCCTGTTATGAAAATGAAACTGTTTGCTGCAGACTGTGTTTCCAGCACAATCAGTGGGAGAGCAGGTATTGTAATGATTTTGGTATAACCTGTCCCTCTGTCTGCTACTTGGCCCTGTGTGCCTGTTCCTGGTGGAGGCTGGTAGGACGGGAAGGAAGGTGGGCCTCCCCAAAGCTGAACTGCAGCTGAGCCCTAGGGCAAATCTCTGGTTTAATTCCTAGGCAGAAACCCACCCACTAGTTCTCTTTGGGAAGAACAAGAATTCAAATATTGTTTTGGCCTGGAAACTGTTCTGGGTACCCTGAAGGCAAAGGGAAGGTGATTCTGCAAAGCCACAAGAAGAAAGTATTTTAAATCACAAATCATTTCCCCGGTTTAAAATGTTAATTTTTATCTAACATTTTCCTTTCTCCAAAACCACATCAGGTTTCAATTACGTTTCCTTTGAAACCAGAAAGTGATCATTGCAAACTGAAATGCAATAAAAGGAACTAAAAATACATTTCCCCCCCCCCTTTGTGCCTTTCCCTGCCTCCCCAAATGTTAAGAGGAGCAAAACTGGATGCTAGCATTGCAGGAATTTGGGGGCAGCAGCAAACGGTGCAAGATGCCATCAGGGAATGAGTATATTTAGCACAGAAGGGGTATTTCAGAAGAACTTCATAGCCAGAGCTTCGTGCCGATGGGCTGCTGCTCAGGTGGAATAGCTGGCAGGTGCTGCCGTGTTTAACTGGGCTACCCGAACAAGCAGGAGATAAAGCCCTCCAGCTGGGCTTGCTCTGTGCAATTACATACTTTCCCTGCACCACATGGATTAAAAACCCCTGGGAGGGTAACAAAGGGAAAGGACAAGGCGTACCTGCCGTGCTGGGGAGAAGGCAGCAGCTGCTCAGGGTGCCTTGGGCTGGGGCCGGCCAGGAGACCAGGAGATGGTTTCACAACCCATTTGTCAAGAAGGATAATTCTGAGGTAATCCGCATCTGAGGCGCTGCCCTGGTGCCACTAGCATGAAGATCACGTCCCTCTGTCCCTGTAGCCTCTGTTTTGAAGGAAAGGAGAGAAAAGCGAGTTTCTCTTTTTCCCGCTACCCCGTTGTCCTCCACAGAGGCAGAAGTGCATATGAGACTTAAAGGGTCTGCTGGTGTCCTGATGCTAAATGTTCTTCCAGCTTGCTCTGCTGCTTTCACATGTGCAATGCGGGTGTGATACACTGCCAAATTGTCCCCTCAGCCTTTGCCCAGGCTTGGCAGAATTGTGTGTGGCTACAGATTACACAGAACAGAGGAGACACGGGCCTGCTCCTACAAGGATCCATTCATTGCTCTGTAATGGCTTTTTATTAGTTTGTAATGAAATGTGACAAATTAATCACAGCTCAATTACACTTATAAATAGATTGATGTATTTTAATGTGTCCATGCATGTTTGTCTGCTTTTAATTACCCGGCAAATGGGAAGTTAGGATACAAAGATCAAAGAATTCAAATTTGTCCCACGATGAACAGCGTCGCTGCCTCACCACACAAAGCCAGGCTGGGATTGGGCATAAAGAAGCAGGGAAGAGGGGGGACTTCCCCTTTTGGCAAGGAGGAGGACTGACGAATCCAAGAGGCCAGAAAACCTGATGAAAAACTGATCCTTGTTCTCCCTTCTTGTTTTTTTTTTACTCCCCCATCTTCCTTTCTCAGCCTGAAATTCACTGTGCTTGCTCCCAGCCAGTGCCTACCTTGACCACTCCATCATGCTTTTGGGGGGTGCTTCATCCTCACCAGTTGGGGAGCTCGACTTCAGGTTCAGGCATCTCTCTGTCCACTCAGCTGGCTCAGATTTATCCTGGGGTTCTCTTTGGTTTTTTTATCTGTCTATCTGGATCGGTAGTACTGGTTGTCCCAGTTGAGTTTTTGCCTTGCCTACGGGGAATATCAGCTGAGGATAAAATTAAGACGTGGGTAGGCAAAATGTAAGGATGTTTCTATAGTGAATTGTGACACATATTAAAATCAACTAATTCACTAACATTCATATTGTGAACTTATTAAATGCTCTTAGTTAAGTTTAGTTTTAGAAGAGTTACTAGTTTAATTCTAGTGCTGCAAAGAGCTGCTTTCTGTTTACAAAATAAACGGCATCTTCCACAGAACAAAGAAAAAATAAGATAGTATTTTTTTTTCTTTACAAAGTCTGTAAGAAAGTCCTTTGGTACCTCACACATACAGCAGCCACACAGTCTGCTCTGAGTAACTGTGTTCGTAAAGGGCAGTCTTGTACAAACACTACTTAGCATCAACTACTGTGCCTTTTCACTTCTGTATATTAATTTATGCTGACGTCAAAAGAATTTGAATAGTATTTTGCAAAATCTCTTTAAATTCTTAACTCATACTGAGATGGCTGTGCAGTGCTGAGGTCTGTATCTAGCACTAGACTGCGGTGAAAGTTGCTCAGGCAGTACCAATATTGAAATAAGGGATGGAAGTGCATCACTGAACTTCGGAGAGATACCAAGGGTCGCCATTTCACACTCAGGATCGTGGCACCTATTGACATAGGTAAAACACAGAAGCAGTTCCATGCAGGGGACTGCTGAAAGGTAGAAATAAGCACAGTTTGAATAGACTGCAGGTTGCCCGTCCATATCAATCTATGTGAGTAAAGGTCTGTCATGGAGAATGTGAAAGGTGTGAACATTTGATTTCAGAAGGTACCTCCAGCAACCTGAGATGGTTTTATGTCCTCTCTTCTGTCTTTGACCATTTGATATATAGAGAGCACTTAGAGAAAGACACCACAACCACACACAAAACCCACACACATGTCTGTGAGGTCTTGTCCACTCCTTTTCTCCAACACAAACCATTGTACCTGCTCACTTTTCTGTCTCCCAGAAGTCTCTACCCGCAAGTCCCAAGATCCACCTTGGGGACCTAGGGGCCTCTAGGACAATCTCTCTAGTTGCCCTCCCCTCTAGGGGTCCAGCAGTGTGGTGTGCCTCTTCCACCTTTGGTGGGTAACATGGATTCAATCGCAGTCCCCCTCCTCACTCCCAAATTTTCCCAATTCTCCAGGGCACAAGCCATCACGTGCCCACCTTTGGCAAAGGTCCTCCTGGCCATCTGCAATCATTACACAGCAGTCCCTCCCTTCCCATTCCTAGTTTTAAATACAGATGTATGTACATACCCATAAAGTGGGTTTTTGAAAACAAATTGCTTCCAATTTACACGGAAGAAACTTTATTTAAAGAAGCTGTCCACCTGCCCTTCCCCAGAAGGCTGCCTGATGCAGGACCGCCCGGTGGGGCAGGTGTGATGCTCCGTCCCAGTGGTCCCCTGTGAGCACAGCCCCATAGAGCTGGTTGGGAAATCCAGTGCAGGACCCCCACTGCCGGCCACTCTCCAATCAGGCCAGAAAACACCTTCTGGCTTGGTTTCAAACGGATGTTTAGAACTACTTGGCCATAAAGAGAAACATGAAGGAATCATTTTTAAAAAAAAAAAAAAACTAAAAAGCTAAATTGCTTCTGCTCTTCAGGTGAAAAGAATTTAAACAGGCAGCAAAGTACAGTGGAGGAGCAAGAGAGGGAGCGTGATGTGATCCAGGGAGGCAGCTGCCCTCAAGGGGTTCAGCCGGGCACCCCCAGAGGTGTGTGCTGGAAGGGGACTCCTCCCCCATGCAAACTGGCACCACCTAAATCAGGAGATGGGCAAAAAGCTGTAAACACCTGCACTGAGCCGGAAGCTTTCTGCAGTTTCTTATTCATTATTATAAGACACACTGTTGTTTTTCTAAAGATAGAAAAAACATACTGTCGAAATTACCACAAAGCACTCTCGATTACTTGGGCATGAATAAGGGCGATTTATGCTCTGCTTTTTATTGCAAATGCTTTTTTACTGCGTCATACCCTGCACTAATTTTCATAGTTACACAATATGTTACTGTTACATCGAGTCAATAGGACTTTGGAAGTGTAAATGAGGAAAGATCTCAATCATAATGACAAATTAAACAACCGCAGGCAATTACTGTGAAATGAGAAAAAGCGCATTTATACCACACATAAAATTGAGCCAGTCTATCTCCTGTGATAGTCACAGAAAGTGCGTGCAAATAGTTCCTTTATAAGACAGGGGGTGGTAATCACTGATTACACTGTAGTTAGGCTGTTTATGTCTGAAGTATTAAGTACAATTCCACAAGGTCTTAAGCCATGTTTTTATAGCAGCTCCTGATTGATGTTGCTACTGTAAAACATTGTGGTTTCTAAGTTGCCAAGCATCAGATTTTTTTTCTATGTTAACTTCCATTTATTTTTATTTGGAAGTGAAAACACTTTTTTGAGCACTGTGGGCATTATATCAATTTCTTTCATAGTGATCCTGGAGTAACCCCTCCACTAATGGCATCTGAATTAAGAACAACAGAGCAAAAGATTTTTCACTCACAACTTCCCAGCAGGCAAACAGATCAATAATCCAGAATTATTTGGCTCTTCCATAATGCCCCATTTAAAATAAATACTTTATGCTTGATGTAAGAATCAGATGACTAATCCCAGCTGTTCTAGAAAGCAGATGTTTGCTAAACCCATCTTCAATTTACTGCAGATGAAAATGTCATCTGTAAAGGTCTGTGATTTTTTAGGACAATTCATCACAGTGATTAGGCACCTCCTGAAGCAAGACGTTATCGACTCCTGGTTTGGAAGAGTTAATTCACCATGCCGCAAACTGACGTCAAGTAGAGGAATTGCAGGGAAAGGAAGTTTTAGTTTTGATATGAAAAACGAGCAGAATGAAACTGAGAGAGACATCAAAAGGGAGCTTTTTATAGAAAACACGCTGAAATTCTGTGAATTTCTGCTTCGGTCTCCCTGTTCACTCCCAGCACTCCGGTCAGCAGAAATACTTACTGATGACCAGTTCTGTGTGCTTCTTGGGCTCTGCTTACAACAGGGAAACCTCCGATTCACCAACCCACCTCTGCAGCATCAAAACTACATAAAATGTTCCTATTGACCCATTACTTGCTTTCCTTCTAGTGAATCCTCAGTATACATTTTTATACAAAGATATACTTCTATCCCATAGACCCCGAATTTAAGTAAACAGAATGCCGTTTGGATTGGGACAATGCTTAATTAGAAGTACTGCCACTTCTGTGTGTAGGTAAAGGGGTTACCTCGCCAAAAATTTTTTTCCGTTAGATTTGGATTTCTAGAGATTGAAGATCTTGTAGACAGTCTCTCCATATGTACAGCCTTTAAACTGAACTGAAAGAGATGGCAGAACTGAAAAATAAGACTGACACAGTAAATCACAATGATTTATGAACATTTAGGAATATGGAAAAATATATTTTTCCCATTTATTTAAAAATAAATACATTACTTATTTATAGTCTTCAGCAGCATAGAATACTTTGGAATTGCCTTGCCAAATGGAAGTCATTGGATTTTACCACTTACAGGGTCAAATTCTGGTATCCTTTGGATGCAGGTGTATGCAGTTTCAATTTCCTGGATGGAGTACAGATTTTAGATATTAAAACCCTATTTTATTAGTCATCCTCATACATCCAACCAATACAGAATTAATCACTGATTTTTCCATGTCTTTTCCTATCTAGTTTCAAATGTTCAAAGCAGTGATTTATGCTACCATGTAGACATCACTAACTAAATGTTTGCTAATAATGACCCTGAATCTTATATTTTTAAATTTCATCCATTTTCTTTCATTTTATTTAATGAGTTGCACCCTAGTTCCCTTCTTGATGCTGTAGGGCTTCCTCAGGTTATATATTTCAATTATATATCAATCCTGACTATTTAAATATAGTTTTTAAATATATAAAGACACAAATATCTGGCAAATTTTGGAAATAGGATAACCAGGAACCACAAGAAACATGGTTGATATTCCCTTTTGTGCTGACAATTTTAATCTCTGAAATTGTAAACAAGTAACGCCAAACCTTGGGATCTAGACCTTAGGGAGCTTACTAACTCCACTCCACTCCTCAAGAGATTGTTAATTAGGATAATCAGTATCAGTTTAATTTGTTCGGGTTTTCACATCTTCTTGTTTAAATAATAGATTTTAATCTCCCTGACAGTCTTCTGTTCTTTTGTAAATCCCCTAGTTATTTTTCTGCTGTCGAGATGAAACTGAAATCAGTATTTCAAATGTGATCGCAAACGTCTTGTGAAAAGAAGGCAACCCGCGTTGGCCTCTTGTATCTCTGCTATTCAAAATTGCATTGGTCTTTTGCTGTATATACTTACCTGATGCTGCTCCTTGGTTTATTTACATCGTTTCTGTCATCCAGGTTTGTCCCCCCCCCCGGAACAGTGTTGGTTTTGATCAATTAATTGCCTTAGTGGCACTAACTCGCACTTGGCCGAGAACTCTGCCGTTTGTTGTTTTTCAGCCCTGCATTCCCATTATTGCATTCCTCTGGTGTTTGCATCTTAGAATTCGTGCTAACTGATAATAATCAACTTCCTGCCTTTTTTTTTTCTGGATGACTTCCTAAGATACCAAATAGGACAGAACAGTGCTCCACGTCCCTCAGTGTTCCTTCCAGCCTGAGACATTTATCCTCACCCTTGGTTTAGGAGAGTGCTTGCAGTCCAGGTAACCTTTGCTAATCCATGCAAAAACGAACAACACATTGTCAAATGTTCCACTGAAGTCCCAGTTACATTTTACTTGCCTTGTTCGTTTCACTGACTAATCCTGTGTTTCTTTACTCGGTAGTCATATAATTGCATAGATTTACTAGGTTTTACAAGTTTGTTCCCTTCTTTTGAAATAATTACAAATCTAGCAATGCAGAGGACACATAACTGGGAATAGAGAATTGTATACAGAACTATTTATCAATGAAATAAGTCCTAGCCACAAAAAGTCCACAGAAAGACGCTAGGAAAACAGTCAGACTTAAGAAACTAGTAAAAAACACCATTTCAAATACAAAAATCCCCACAACATAGACAGAAACTTAGACAGGGTTCCAGACGTCTATGATAAAGAGAAAACACCAAAGAGTGTGTTAATACAATAGGAAGAAAAACAATAAAGAATTCATTAAAATTCTTGACAGAAAGAAATTTCAGGAATATCAGATTCTGGAATCTGGCCTTCACCCTACGAAGTATGCTTTTTATCACTTAATTGAGATAGCAGAAAGTACTGACACCGTTTTAATTAAATAAGATACAGGCATTTGGAAACATTATTAGTGTATGTTTGGCTGAAAGTAACAGAGCTTTTGAAACCTATGAAAGCAAACTAAGGATACAAGGTTCAGATATTTCCATGATTATTTTGACTTATGGGAATATCTGGGGAACAAATCCATCTTTTTTTTTCCCACTGGTATTAAAAAGCTAGTTACTTTTTGTACAGTCCATTAATGGCATTTTTCTTATTTGGTAATTCTTGATTTCACAAAAATGGATGCAGTGCAAAAAATGACAAGGCAAACACAAATGCAAGACTATTTTATTAGATGCAGTAGCAAAATAACAACAAGAAATAATTTTATAGAAGATCCTATAAATGTTTAACATATTTGCAGCCTTGACAACAAACAAAAAATGGATAGAATGTTAAAAGAATCTGCATCATTGACTAATTAATAATAGACATGCTTGGGGTTTTAAAATCACTTTTATGCACTGTACTTTATGATGTACTAATATGTTAGGCCTGTTGATGATTCTCAACCTTGCTTGAAAGATTCTGTGCTGCAATGCTTATTTAAATAGCCAGTCAGATAACAACTACTTTTAGCTAATTCTAGTTTTCATCCTACATACTGCTCAAACTTCTGTGCTTTAAACATGATTTTCTTTAGCCTTTTCCGTCTGCGTTTATATTGGAAAAATGTAATAATGTGACTTTGCATCTTCCATGCAAGACTCAGCCTGTTTGTTCTGGTTTTCACAAAATAAAATACCTTAGCAGTAATAAATTTTGTGTTCTCAGTTCTTTTTGTATTATATTTAAGTATCTTATGGATGTTGATTCGCAGCTTGGAATCTGCACCACGTGAATGATAGCTGACACTGTTTGCCCTAGTAATTATCATGAGATCACAGAATCATACTATAGTTTGGGTTGGAAGAGACCTTTAAGATGATCTAGTTCCAACTCCCCTGCCATGGGCAGGGACACCTCCCACTAGACCAGGTTGCTCAAAGCCCCATCCAGCCTGGCCTTGAACACCTCCAGGGATGGGGCATCCACAACTTCCCTGGGCAACCTGTGTCTCACCACCCTCACAGTAAAGAATTTCTTCCTAATATCTAAATCTACTCTCTTTCAATTTGAAAACATTACCCCCTGACCTACCACCACACACCCTTGAAAAAACTCCTCCTCCAGCTTCCTTGTAGGCCCCCTTTTAAGTACTGAAAGGCTGCTATAAGATCTCCCCAGAGCCTCCTCTTCTCCGGGAAGGATAACTTTTTTCTTTCCTGTGATACTCTTCATGTGGATCAGCAAGCTGACCTTGCTTTCTGCACAGCCACATGATCACTAGGTGGGCATGAAAGATGCAACCAGAAATATGGCCATCGGTGGAAGCAAGAACACGACTTCCCAGTTTGGCCACAGCACGGTTTTAGATCAGCTTCAGGAGGCAGCAGCGTTCTTGCCCTGCCCTCTGACAGCTGATTCCTGATCCCACTGAAGCCAGCGGAAACGTTTCACTGATTTCAGTACAACCAGAATTTGTCTCTGATGAAACCACAGTTAATATGGGGGAAAAGAATTTCAAAATAGCTCAGATGCACAAAATACCAGGTCAGTTTTGACGCATCACTCTGATGCAAAGATAGGTCACTAATAAAATATTTAACTTTTCAGTACACTGATTTGGAAAAAATAACAGTACCGTCTGAATTTGGAAAGTTCCACCAGCTGAACTGTGATACAGTAAAGCAAGCATCATCTGACATTTTATTTTCATTGTAGGGGAACAGGGTACTTCAAAATAACTGGTGTTTGTACATTACATTATATGTTATCATGTCACAAATATGCAATCTCCAAATATTTTTGTTTACATGGGCTTTGTATACAGAAAAATCTGATTTATGAAATGCAAGATAGTAACTTGGTTTTTTTCAATAGATACAAAATAACTGATTGCACATAAATCATGACTACATCCACAACACATTTCAAAAAGCTTAAATAGTTGATTTATCGAATTGGTTATGATTTTGAAAAAAATATAACTTTTTTTTTTAGTTGAAATGGATTCAAATTTCTTATTATAGTTTATACAAAACATTTTATTGACAAAAAAGGGCTGAAAATACAAGTCTGATGCAGTAAGATTGTGAGTGAAATTTGACAGCAGAGAGACAGGCAGGAAGGCTAAAAAGGCTAAAGGCTGCAGCCCTTCAGTCTGGTAACCCAGACACCATGTGCACATCTTGTCAACTCGGATGAAGTATTATAAAATATATTAAGTATGGGCTAATATAGTAGCTAAAGTTTGTGCAACTTGTCCTTGATTGACCTTGGTGAGCTATGCTGATTCACATCAGAAATGACTGAGATTTAAAAAAAAAAAAAAAAACAAACCAAAATTACTGCTATTCCATATAAAAGAACTGTAAACCCTTCAAATAGAATATCTTTTCAAGTTAAAAGTTTCCATTAAAAGTGTCAAGTTTTTTATTTACTTTCCCCTGTTTTGCTTTTCTTTTACCTTTTCCTTTTTCTCAGCCTCAGCCTTCTCATTCCCCCTGTTCTGTTTTGCCTCAGAAAAAGATGAAATACAGAAGAACAAATAAGGAGGATAAATAAAGATGAATATAGCAACAGTTTTTCATTTTTTAGTTTCACTGACAATAAATGAAAATAATAAAACAAGAAAGTTCCACAATAATTTGTTACATTGTCTTTCCACTAAAAATGTCAACAAAATAAGAGGTTAATGTAGAGTGGTAAGATGTAACAATCTAAGATCATGTCTTACACATTTTCTTTTGTAATTTCGAACAAGTGACTCAGAACACATGAAGCTCAGAGTAAATTTCATCAACTGAATCTAATAGCTTAGACCATCTGAAAAGAGAAAACTTCTCCTGCATCTGGAAAAGCACTGAAAAACACTCTGGAAGAAGTAGCTTAATGGAGCACTGCTACTGGCATTAACCATCAAGGGAAAGGAAGTTCCAATGAGACTTGGTTGACTAATTACGGGCAGAGTTAAGAAGAACTTGAAAGCTGAGATTGCCTATGTTACAAACACTTTTCTTTAATTGCTGAATAATCTTTAAAGTTGCCAGTCTTCTGATATGACCTGGTCTTGCTTACTCTTGCAAAATCGTATCTTTTATTGTCATCGTTGCCAACAATAGCAAGAACTATTTGTTATTACTTTACTTCTTGTTAATTACATGAAAAAATGCATTTTCTCTCCAAGAAGCCACAATTAATACTTAAAACTTTATGTATAAATCAGTATGGGACCCAAATTACGCCAGAATAAAAACAGAGACACCACGTACCCTCAGATTGGTACCACCTGACAGCAATACGCCAGCCAACAAAACCTGGGCTTCAGTCCCCTGAGCGCTTTGGAAATGGTTGCTATCGTCACTACACATAATCCTCTGACATTTCTCTACAGAAACAAGACTCCTTTTTAACAGACAAAGAAAAATGAAAAATGTCAGTGAAGCAAAATTGGAAGATGCAAAACCAACAGCTGTGAAAGCTCCACAGAGCAGTCATTGCATCATGCCAGGAAACACCTCTGGCCAAAGACAGAGACGTTTTTTCCAGACATAGCACAACAGAGCTAAGAACTTCTCTAGCTTTTAAGAACAACTCCAAGTAAAGCATTTGGTGTATAACCCTTTGTGCCCCACAAGCCTCCTCTGTGAGGAGTACAGTTATTAAACGTATGTGCACGTACTGCTGCTTGCAGGTACCTACTCTTTCTTGACGTACCTTGCTCTTTCTAGCAACCAGTTTGTTTGTTGTTTTTTTTTCCTTTGTTTGGTTTTTTATGCCTAGAGAATAACCCATGTTGTGAAGCTAACTACTTCACCTGCAAAAATGCTAAGTAACTTTTCCAGTTGCTTATCCGGTAGGGTATTCCACTGCAGTAAATGTATTATTTTCCCAATAAATTACTGTAGAAGTTATCATTTCTCACCATGAATGATATGAACTGTTACTGACAGATTATTTGACAGCCTAGGTGTCAAAATATTTTTCTTCAGTGTGTACTTGCAAATGTTAGAACTGACTGTCAGGATTTTGAGCTTGGATGAAGTTCTCTTGATTTCAGAAAACAAACTGATTTTTAAATATTATATTCAGTTACTTTGTTATTGAAGAATACATTGAAATGAAGCAGGGGCAAAACCACATAGACATTATCTGCCTTTTTCTAGACCAAAACACTTTTCATGAAAAAGTAGAATTACCTACAGATAGGACTTAAGAACAGAGGATCATTCAAGTGGCAATGAAGCATCTGGTCCACAGAGATTATACAATTTCTCCCTCTGCTTAGAAAAATGGCAGGACACACCTTGCGTTGATTTTACAATGTAACAAGGAGGACGCCCCAAAAAACACAATTGTAAAGCACACATTTCCCCCAAGAAGAGTGATAAATTTGAGTTAGAAATCCAAAGGCTGGGCAGAGAACAAGAACTGTATAGTGATTTCTATTAAAATGCTGTGGCGGAAGACCAAAAAAGGAAAAAAGAAGAAGTGCCAACTAAGAGCATGAGAATAGGTTCAGATGAAAACTTATTTTTAAAATACTGATTTCTTTGTGTAAAAAATAAACAATACCTTTAGGCATCAGTCTGGAGTACAGTCTAGCTAATTACATCTATTTTCCCCTATTTCTCATATGTATGGGAAAGAAAGATGCCCACAAAGAGATGAAAGATTATTCTGTCCAGACTTTTTTAACTGTAGAAAGAGTTGCTGCTGTTTTGTTCAAGGATTTTGCCCCAGACTATCAGGCCACTACCACATATAAAAGCCTATGAAAGCAAAAGATGGTGTTGACAGAAAGACTGAGAAAGTTCTCGTATGGTGCCAGCACTTCTTCTCCTGACATTAACTGTTACAGATAATTTCTGTCTTTTTCTCTGGAATTTGAGACTACCCAAACTTGCTGCTATGGAAAATACTCATGGCTCCACTTTGTGCTGTGATGACTTCCCAGACACATTCTGCACATGTACAACAGATCTGATTGGATCAAAATTTTGACCGTATCTATGTTGTGTAGTACGATGAGGAAAATGAGGAAAGGCAACAATCAGAGCGGATGGTTATTGCAGAAACTATTCATGCAGGTTATTATTATTCCCCATCTGGATCTCAGAAGACAGGGTGGCTGGGAGTAGGCCAAATGAATTGTTCTGGTAGGTCTCAATCTCCTCCTGAAGAGAGTGTAATAGATTTTCCTGAAAAGAAGTCATGAAGAAATGTAACAGGAAGCCTTTAATGATCTGCTTAAGAGATAAGACAAAACATTGCTGGATATCTCTTTACAATTAACTATCTTTTGCAATTGTTGGACTCTGTCCTAATTAGCTTTGATATATCAGAGGACTGCTTTGTGAGCTGTTTGGTTAAAACATGTTGTTCTGTTCTACCTCCTTTCAGATGTTCTATGGATAACATTATTAGGCTTATCTTTGTGTTCATTCACTATACTGTTTCTATGCTAGTAGAACATATGCACACACTCTTAATTTGATTCAATCTCTGAATAAACTGTCCAACTTTAAAAATGAGATTTATCTCATTCTATTTTAGCACTCGTGTATCCACTGATTGCCTGAAAGTTGTAGCTGGTTCATTAAAGCATGGGTGTAATTGAATCTGCATCTCCCTTTTTTAAACACTTTTCAAGTGTTGAGTATTTAACTACAAGTTCTCCAACTAATTATATTAATTAATAAATAAATACACAAATTTGTAATTTACTAATTCTATTCTAATCTTTTCAGATTTCATATCTTCACTAGGAAGTCCAAAAAAACTGACCCTATTTTAATCTTGAATCTTTTGGTTCTTTGCCATTAATATCCAAAATGCTCTACCTCATACCTTTCACAGCAGGAAGTTATTTATAGCCCAACAGTTTAGATTAAGCAAAACTTTGCTCACATTGGATGATGCAGTTACAGCGCATATTGAGGATAAAAGTGAGAAGCAGTTCTGCTTCTTGGAGTAATTAAAACAAAACCTATGATACAAATCATAGCTCATTTGGTAAACCAGATTACGAATGCAAATTAATTTTGCCAGGGCCTGAATGGTAGAGCCTACTAACATTACCCAACGTAATGAGCTGGGAGGTCTTTAGAGTAGGTGTGTGTTAACTTTGAGTAGAAGAGGATGTTACGCAGTTGAGAATGGCCAGAAAAGCCATGAACCACTTTTCTAGAAAATACTTGGAACTTTGAACAGACACTCTTCTAGTTTCCTTTTGTATTTCAAAATGACTCAGTCCTTTCTGCAAAGGAATATGCCTCTGTCTACTGCTGGTAAAGAAATATGTTTGTGAAGATACAGCAAGTTCAATAAATACAATTTACTAAAGAAACCTATCTGCAAGACCATATAACTGTGTACGTCAAAAAGAGGCAGCAATGTTTCAGAAAAATAATCAGAAATTTCCATAAAGCAGAACTTTGTTTCTCCCTCAAATAAAAAGTTAACCAATTTCCACACATTGGAACAAATAAGCCTGTACACTTTCATTTCCTCAATATATGCTTGGTTTCATTAAATTTTACGGAGCTGAATCTTGTATATTTCTCATCAATATAAATTTGCCCAATCTGCAAAATCTGAAATACTTTCCCTGATGTAATTTTACTAGTTACACTGAAGTCATTAGCTGGTATTATTCTTCCATTTGAAATACCCATAGGCATGATTCTAATTTTGCATACAACAGTTAAGCTTCTAATACAAACAATTACATGTTCATGGTGAAAAACTTGCTGAATGCTAATGTAGAGCAGGAATCATATCCCACGTATTGAGGCTGCAAAGCAAGCAGATAGTAGTAAAAAGTTTAATTTTTAATCTTTAACCCTTCTGATATTTATTTTTTATTTAGCATGACTTTAAACACTTCCCAGACATCTTTGCTGTGATTCCTGCACTTCTGAATGAATATAATTTCAAAGAGAGGCTTAGTGCAATAAAATAAACTTTATACTTATAAATTTAATATTTAATATATGTTTTAAGATACAAGTTATTTCCTAAACGTTTCTGTGAATAATGAAAAATTTGTAAAACGCGTTATATAGGAAACAAAGAGAAGTATATGAACAGTAACTTGTATGAACAGATGAGAAAACCCTGTTTTTTTCTTTAGGGTGAAGGAAGAGTGTGGATTATTTTCCTACATAATCTAGCAATTGTATCATCTGGCAGATGCTATTTTCTTTTTAGCCTTGCCAGCGGTGCAGAATTGTGCTCCTTTTTGACCACGCTCCATTAGAAAAGAGAGGTGTACCCAGGTAACACTGCATTCAAAAGCGTTATCTTGAAAAAAAGAGTTATTCCTTCTTGTCTGTGGATCAGGCTTTTGATTCCCAGCAACATCTGCTGCATCAACACAATATAAAAAAAGAGCTCATGACAAAGACCAACTGCAATTTTTCCAACTCTCCCAACTTAGAAACTGATTAACTGGCACCCAGATTAAAAATTACACAGAATTATAGAATGGTTAGAATTGGAAGATCATCGAATTCCACTCCCCCTGCCATGGGCAGGGACACCTTCCACTAAGCCAGGTTGCTCAAAGCCCCATCCAACCTGGCCATGAACACTTCACTGTATCAGGCACTTACAGCTTCCTTAGGCAACCTGTTCCAGTGTCTCACCACCCTCACAGTAGAGAATTTCTTCCTAACATCTCTTAATCTAAACCTCCCCTCTTTCAGTTTAAAACTATTACCCCTTTTCCTATTGCTACACACCCTCATAAAGAGTCCTTCCCCATCTCTCCTCTAGGCCCCCTTTAGCTACTGGAAGGCCGTTATAAGCTCTTCCCAGAGCCTTCTCTTCCCGGTATGAAGAACCAGTGTTCATAGAAGAGGTGCTCCAGCCCTCTGATCATCTTTGTGGCCCTCCTCTGGACCTGTCCAACAGGTCCGTGTCCTTCTTATATGGGGGGGCCCAGAGCTATACACAGTACTCCAGGTGGAGTCTCATCAGAATGGAGCAGAGGAGCAAAATTACTTCCCTCGACCTCCTGTCCACACTGCTTTTGATGCAGCCCAGGGTTTAGAAGTAGCAAGAAGTGAGTAGTAGGTTATTTCTATGGTTCATAAGCTTCTAGAGGTTCCAAGTTTTTTGTAATTTTCAACTTGGTTTTTACTCCTGTGATTGCATCTTGTGAGGTTTGCTGGAGATTGCTATCATTTTACTGTGTTGTGCATCAGTTGACCAATTCCTGAGGCGCTATTATGAACAGGTTGGATCTCTTTGCAAAACAATCTTAGGATTCTTCACAGCAGCAGCCAGCAATAGTTGAGATTTATTGACAAGACAAGTTTTAATTGAATACAGTATGCTACCCAATAATACAGTCACTGTATCACCTGTTCTGACATTTAATTTCATATTAAAGTGACATTATTCTTAAACATTTAACAATATTGCATGTGAGCAACTACCATAAAAGTTGTCTGGAAGTGGCTGTCACCTCCTTCTGAAGTTTGATTTTTGTTGTTGTTGTGGTTTTTTTCTTGGGGGGGAGGGGGAGTGGTGCTGGTGGAAGGAGGCTGGTTGTTTTGGTTTAACTGAGGCTACTTCAATGACTTTGCCTCGGTTTCCATCATGGCATGCGTTGCTGAGGAATGGCTGGGGCACACTGCAGCACTGGGTTGGTAACAGTGACTGGGAAGGGACCTCCAGAGTCAGGGATTGCTGTTATGGAATGTCACACGACCACGTTCTGAGGCACCTTCACGTTGGTTACACAGCTGCGTAACTTTTGACAAAAGCCCTGTTATAGTGACTGGCTTGACAAAGACTTGGGGGAAAGAAAACAAGCCACCCAAACAAACAAAACCCAAACCATCTGATCACTTGTGCTTTTTGACAGACTCCTTGTAATTTTAACAGAGAATTCACGTTTTACACAAGTAGTGGAAAACTATGACAGCAACAGAAAGAAGAGTTGGATTGGTTAGTCAAGAATACAGCCACAGAAAAGGCCTCAAATCCATCTCCTGCACTTGGCTCCCTCCCCTCCTCACCTGCTTGTTCCTAACTCTCCAGCTGCTGCTGTGATCTCCATCTCCTGTACCTGCCAAACCACCCTCGCGTGGCAAAATCCAAACCCAAACCCCTGGTTTTGGCAACTGGGAGACAGAAAACGTATTATCCTGCTGTAGCACTGAAGAGACAGGCTCTGCTAAGTGGTGAAGCGAAGAGGTTTATTGTTTCACTTTTCCAGCACATACAGTTTGTGTCTTTTGGTCACACGTGTTCTTTACATGAATAGGTTACAAGTGGATGTCCGTACACGGCTGTGAGCAATACAACTGGCTACATCTAAATGTTTATCCCACCCAGCTAACTAAAACATTACTATTTGGGTACACTGCTATCTGTTTCAAAACACACACACACATCAACATATGATTTAAAGGTCTCTGTCCCGTCAACACAAGAACACCTGCCGAGCTCTTGCTCAGCAGCGCGTCTCCAACTTTCTCATTCTCGACATCCTGCTTGTATTTCCCCTGTAGTTTTTGCAGACCACTGACAGTTTGCATTTACTTTGCAAAATTAATAACTCTGAATAGAAACACACTTGAAAAAATACAGTTGATTTGTAAAAGAGGCTTAATAGTACATAGGTAAGATTTGTTCTTCACTAATGATGCATATTGCACTAAATTATGTTTTCAGAGAGAACAGGATGTTTCCTTTAGCATAGGCTGATGTATCAGAAACTAGGAACAACACTGAATTTGCAAGAAAACCTGCTTCTTGCCCCATTTCCTGAATAAAGGAGTAGTGATAAGCATTTAAACTTTGCAAGCTTATCCGAATTGATCCATTAAAAATGGGACTGGATCCTGCCAGTGCTGAGCAGAAACTCTCTTCAGGTTGCATTCTGCAACTTGCAGGTTCAGGTCCTTAGCAAGGTGGCACTATTCATTAGAAATGTGCCTGCATTGTAGGGATATGTAATAAAAGCAAAACTAACCACTTATTAAAAAAAGAGTCAATGACAGGATTGGCAACAATAGTATTTACATTTTATAATAAAACATTTGTCCTCTTTTTTGTACAGAGAACAACTATAGCCTGAGCAGGACCAATGTAAATTTCTTAAGATTATGGCTCGGTCATTTTTATAAAGACTATCCTTAAGAAGAAGAAACATATCCATATACTTTAAAAACTTTGATGTCCTTAAAATAGTGCCAATTGCATTGATAATTTCATGGTATATAGACAGTTACTGAGACTTGGATGCTTACATGGAAGTATGAGAATTCAATAGGGGATGTGGATTTTTTTCTTAATTGCGAGGGAGAAACGTTAGTATCAATGAGAAGAAAGTCCCTCTAAGAAGCCATTGGTGAAACATTGATTTTATTGTATAAAAGTAAATCGTAAAATTTTGTGTATCCACGGCTGTTAGAAGAAGTAGTGACTTAAACATACCAAGGCTTTGGAAAATATTGTCTGTTCTTTGTTGAGCTGCCCCCTTTACCAAGAGGCCATTTTCCCATGGAGACCAATGGCAATTCCCTTCCTCTCACTTGGCTTTCAGTCTGGGACTATATATTCATGGAGAGAAACACTATGCTTTGACTTTCCTCACAAAACCACCACAGGACTCATTTACACCCTAAATAACAAAGCAAGACAAAAAAATACTAAAGGGGAAATGCTTATACACTGACTTTAGTAGTACTGCATATATTTACACAAATATACAACTGCAAATGTTCAGAGACCAAATCATACCTTGATAAATTTTAAGATAGGAAAAATTCCAAACCATTCCTAAACTAGCAATTTCCTGTTTCACAGGTTCTCAAGTGAAATGCAGCTGATGGGTGTGGGAAGCAAGGGAAAACATATACCTAAAAGCAGGGTCAGCTCTTGGTTTTATGAACGTCAAGTTTATGGTAGAAACTTTCTCATGCCCTCCTGGTTAGAGGCCTGATCTGACTCTTATTGACATGCAGAAGACACAGTCCACCTCTTGAGAGAAGTAATTTTATGAGAAAATAAAAAAGATAACTCAAATTTCAGATTGGTGTTTTAATATAGGACTTATCAGTCACACATGATGATGCACAAGCTTACATGCTTTGAGTATTACACTCTTCCTTATTCATCGAGTCCTATGCATCAAATTCATGGGATGCCACCTTATTTTGATAAAAATTCTAAAACGTAAGAGAAGAAATAAAGAGTTGCATGCCCTAGAGCAAGTGTCTTCAAAATTAAGCATCATGTTTTATTTTATTTGAAATGCCCCCTGACTCACCAGTTGCTCTAAGGGAGTCCTGAGCTGTGTTTAGACAAGGTCAGAGAATTATCATTGTCTGTGTATAATAAGTGTATGACAGAGATTCTTGAGCCACTGCCTTAGCTCTGGACAAGACATACCCAGTGTCACAGAGCCCCTTCTGCTATATGCACCTTTAAAACCTGCATCTGTACATGATTACAGGATTTATATATACTATTACTTGTACAAATTACTTAATGTCGCTGCATGGGCAGATATAGTAGGATTATCATTTGAGACATCCGCAAGAATGCTTACAAAAAGCAAAATACAAAACATTAGAGCCTTTTAAAAACAAGAAATTCTCAGATACCTCCTTGAAAAAAATTGTCTATAAAGCACTAAATTAAATGCAGTAAGAGTATGTGACATCCTGTGCTTTACAAGAAAAATCAAAGGAGCAGATAATAATGCATCTTGGATAATATTGCATTCTGTCCTAGGATTTACAGAAGTAAACAAGATATCCACGTATCTAGTTTGCTAGGCATTGTTAACAGCTCCTTTCAAATGTTTACACAAAAAAGAACCCCTTAACTTTGTTCCAGCACTGGTTTAGAAGTGTTCTTTATTTGTTTTTATTTACAAGCCAGAAAACCACCAAGATACAAAGGTATTAGCCTGGTATATTATACCAAGTCAATACATATAAAAATACCATATATAAACCATAGAAACACAAAACTGCTTCCCACCCCCCTCCCCAGACATTGAGAGCACTTGCCAAATTCTATAATGCTGCAGGGAAGCTACAATTGTCAATCTGAAGATCAATAAAAGTTAAGATAAACACAGTATTATCAATGTCTCAACAGCCGTATTAAAGTTCTGGACAGTCACAAAGGCAAAAAAATCTCACTTACTTTGCATTGTTTCTGAAGAGCAGAGATACTTGTTCACGATCATCTTCCGTCAAAGGAGTGACTTCTTTGAAAGGTGGAATGTCACAAGCTGCTACATCTGCTTCCTAAAGGGAGGGTGAAAACTCACCTACTTACCTTCTGAAACCATGAACAGAAATGAAAGCATGCCCACGTTTGGAATACACACCAGTGGACACAGCCAAGATTGGGGGGGGGGGGGGGGGGGGGGGGAGAGGAACCGGTGCAGTTAAAAAATAAATAAATCAGAATCACTGTAAAGGAACCACTTCCTGGACAAGTTTAATTTTTCATATTATTTATTTGTCAAACTGCACAAATTGTCAGTGTAACATTAGAGATCTATAGAGTGCAAAAAATATGGTACAGTGGTAGCTGTTCTAACAGTCTCTTCTTCTACCAGTAGAACTTAAGCAAACAGGTGTGTTCATGCAAGTGCACAGAGAACTACTCTCTCCTCCACAGAAAATCTACAGTATATTCAAAAAATTTGGTATCTGAATTTCATGAAACAGCTCAAAATACAATTAAGGTTATGTATACAAATTCATGGTTTCCCATGTTTAGATTGACTTATTGACATGCTGTTTATTATTTTTAAGTAAGTAACGATTCCTTTGACTTTTCTATTGCTCAAGGGAAATTTTATCATTTCTGCTGACACACTGCACAGTGACAGATATTACTGCTTAACTGATAGCCGTGTGTACTTCTTATGACTACGAATTACCACCTAAATTCCAGATTAATTCAAGCATTAAGCCTTTCAGATACAACCCAGGTTTTAAAAAAATCAAGCTGACCAAGGGGGAAGAGGGCAAGAGACAAAAATGACTACATGACTCAAGCAAGACAGAATGATACGAAGTAAGGCCAATAACTAAGGCATTTAGTAATTACTAGTTTTCTAGCACTTTCATAAGGAAAAGATATCTTCATGATAATACTGCATTTCGTGATTAGTTCACCTTTACTCCCCTCACCACTCAAGTTAGTCAGGTATTTCTGAGATTGAAGAGCAATCTGCTCATCAACAGTGATAAAGAGTATTGGATCTATGTTTTCAAACATTTTCTAGTTTTAATAATTACTTCCACATGTGTATTGTTATTCCTTACAGCTAGCAAAAGCATTTGACTTTTTTGTGCCTTTTGGAAAAAAAAACAACACCAAGCCCAAACCTTCGGGTTTTACATCTGTTTCCCCTACTTTCCTAGCCATCTACTGTTGAAATGTAACATGGATCATCACACAACACTCATCAGAACTTTAATGAGGGTAGTACAGGGAACATGCAAATTGCAGATCATTTTATTATGAATTCATGGACAATATGGAAACAACTGCTAAAATAGAAAAATGAAGTACAGCAATTTTTTTTTTTGTTCCCACTTCCAAGAACACCACAATTTAGTAATTTAATCTTTTCTATGTCTACCTTGGAGTAAATGAATAAAAGATCAGTAAGAAAAAAAAGACACAGAAAAAAAGCCCTGTTAATGAATATGGAAGGTTCAACAAAAAGGCTACTTTCTCACTGACTAGCCTATTCTCAGATTATATTATTTTACGCTGCTTTCCCTTATATGTTAAATAGTCACAAATTTCAGGCAGCTTGACTAAAACCTGTCAAAGTGGCAAGAACACAATCTTAGAATTTATATTTTTAAGACACGAAGTGGCATCCCATGGTTTCCTTCAGTTAACTCGCTTGTTTATTCACACCAAATATCTTAATAATAATCAATAAATTCTGTTAATCACTATTCTTATAAATAAGCACACATCTGAGAAGGGAACTGATGAGGAGGTCAGATAGCAAGAGATCGGTAGTTGTCCATGGAAACATACTGTGACCCAGAAGATCTTCATGGACCAAGCCCAGCTTTTCAATACACTTGACAGGACCACTGAAGTGGTAGCTACTAATGTCACTACCCTTAGAAAAAAAAAAAAAATTTTGTATGATACTACACAGAACATTTGGACAGTTCAAGAAAAAAAACTCTTTTCATGTTTTAAGTCTAAAAGCAAGTACGACGAGGCATGTGGGTAGCTCCACATCATGAGTTGTAATAAGATCAGTTATGGTTAAAACAAACCAGTGTGGTATAATCCCACTAGGTAACCCTTGTTGAGTTGAAGTCCACAGATGTCTTTAAGGAGATGCATGCGTTACAACTTTTTAATATTTATGAGTCCATTTGCTCCCCCATATTTTATATTTAAGCAGCCCAAAACACTTTACATTTTTAAGACCAAGTCTTCTTTGAAAGTATAATACTCTCCAGAAAAATATGTTGAGTTTGCAGGGCTCTGATCTCTAATAAACAGCTAGTTTGTCTCGTCCTGAATCGTAACATCAGAGCAAGGAGATGAGGCCTCCCGTGCTTGTCATTCAGGAGGCTTGCAGCAAGGGGTTTCATGCTTGCGAGAAGTAACATTCCCAACACCAGGCAGTATTTATCGTAGCAAACAAGCTGACAGTCAGGACATTCTATCAGCAGATTTACAGTGAATTGATAGCGAACATACGTTTATGCCAGTCTATCATACTCCCGCTCGTAAAAATACAGTAGGATCACCACCATCTTGAAAAAGCTCCTCCCTTAATAGACAATGGAAAGCTAAGCACCTTATGGGTGGAGTTGATGGCAGTGACGAGTAGTATCAATGTGAAAGGAAAAAGTAGATCTGGAGTAGGGCACCCTTCCCCTGTTGCATGCTACACAAAAATATTCTCCTGAGATGAAGTTCTATATGTGCTGAGGCTTGCCCTACTTGCTAATGAAGCCAGATGCTTGAGATACCACAACTACCTTTGACATCAAGTGAGATGACAGCTTGAAACCTAGTGTTGAAGCTGAATCTTTCTTCCCTATCAACTTTTTTTTGCAGTAATTTCAGGAGTTGCTTTTCAGCTTAGCAAGACATCAGGTGATGTGTATTTATTGATAAGGAGAACTCTAGAATTAACTTTTGCTGCTTCTAACAGTACTTTTCAGGAAGTGGTACATTAACTTGGCACCTCAATTTCAAGCTGCAGAGAATGACCAGCGTGCTAAACACCTGCCTGGAACACAAAGCTGGCATAAACTACTCTGCAACTGTACACAAACTAACAGCCTTCAGTCTTTTAACAGATTGGGCACGTCTTGCAGCATGACTAGGCAACACTTGACACAGTACATACAGGAATTCACAAAGCAACTCTGCATGGAAAATTAATGGTGAGTGGGGATCCAAAGAATTCAGTGAAACTGTTCAGTCCTAGATCTTCATTGGTCCACAACTTTCATATGGGAAGTAGTGAAGTGGTTTCGGAGACTCACAGATGACTTTGGAATTTAAAAAAGCTAAACCCTATGGAGTTAAATAATACTTGATAGATACAGAAGAACACTGCAGTTTCCTTCTTTCTTCTTAAGAATTTAAGGGCATATTCCTTCTGGGGCCACCTCACTGGGCATATCTCAGAGTGGGAGGCCAGCATCACACTTGTCCAAAAACATCTCTCTCCTTTCATACAGGTAATAACGTATCGCTGTTAGCTCCCAAAATTGTTATGGGACTGTTTGCAAGGGCAGGCAACGTTAGTTTCAGGATGCATTGTCAAGCCTTTCTTGCTATTGTTAAAGTGAACTTTGGATACATCTTGAAAAGTTGACACAATACAAAGGCCTTCATGGCGCCTCTTAAGTCAGTACAGTGATCAAATACCCCCCCAAAAAAGCAACTGAAAGTTCAGTTCAAGCAATAGAGACAGGATGCAAGGGAGTAAAAGTGGTGTTGAGAGTACTAGAGGAGAAACTGGAGTGTTGTTACATCAGGTGCAAGGAAGTTCAATGAAAGTGTAACAAGAAACTAAGCCATTACTATGCTTCTGTGAAGTCTCCTGAATCACTTTGCAATTTAGGAGTTACCTTCTTGTACTAAGAAATAGTTTTGTCTACTATTTTTTCCATTGGTTCATACTCAGGATACTGCAAAGCAGAAACACAAGACCTCATAGTCCAAACACTCAGAAGTACCTTATCTTTGGCACATTACCACCCAAATTAGACACTTAAGGAAGCACAGCTGAGAAAAATATGACTGAGAAGCCACATAAAACACAGATGAAGAAAGACACTTGATCATAGTTCTTTTTTCAGTATTAAAAGACTATGGCCCATCCCCAGGACTGAAAGTAACTTGTTTTATAACTGGCCACTGTGCTCAAAAGTACTTTAAACACAGATGCTGGACTTTTATCCCAATACTCTGACCAACTAACTGCTGGCTATTTTATAAAGATATGCAACCTTAGTAAAGTCAGGTGCTTTTCTGTTCTAACTGCATTTGCATCAAAAAACATGACAAGATTTTGCTTCTAAGAAGAAGGACATACTAATTTGAGTCTTCTTTTGCATTATTCAAGACTTTGTCTTGACCAGATCTCCAATGAGTATGCTGGGGAGCAGTGCAGGCCTCACACACTTCTGCCAGTGTTCCTGCACTGTGCTACAGACAGCATCAGGACCAGAAAACATTTGAAGATCTATTTGGAAACTGCCACTGACATGTAAAAGTTCTCTGTTAATACCTACAGCGGCTTGAAATTTCATGAGTGCATCATTTGGTGGTGACAATTAAAAAAGAAATGATACAACCTGCAAGCAGCAGCATTGTAATTGAACATCCCTTGCATGGTTTGGCCTTTGACCTTATTAATTTAATTACCAAAAGCAGTTAATAGCATCGTTGATGCTTTAGAGCACTTGGCAGTCATAAAACAGGCACTTCTCTGAGAGGAGGAGATTCAATTGGCAGAGAAAAGCCTACCCAGTTATGGGGCTTCAGCTAGACATTGGAGAAATGATACCATGACGTTACAGAAGATTGCTGCTGATTCGTTTTCAGCAAAACAGGTGTGAGCAGCATGCCACCACACAGCTGCAGAAGGCTGATCTTCTCATAAGCATCACAGCAGAGGCAAGATCTATTGATTTTTCAAAAACCTTGCTGAGAAAACTCTAAAGCTTCCTGGCTATATGGGCAAATTCACAGGACTGTAAAGAGAAAACAGGATCCTGGAGTTACTGGCTAAGCTGTGAAGGGTCAAGGACTCAAGGATGACCAGCTAACATTTAAGCCACTTGGAAGCCTGTGGGTAGGCCTGGCCTTACAACGGAGGGTCGGCAAGCACAGCACGCGAAGCCCCATTCCCCCCAGCGTCCAAAGAAACTCAGAGGTTTACTCACGCGTGAGACGCTCACAGAAGCCCGACTTCGGTCCTTCGCGCCTTCCTACGGCCCAGCCCCCGTACCCAGCCCTCCGCTCCACACTTCTGGGCCGCAGCCGAGCCCAGCCGGGGCGCCGGAGCCGGCGGTCCCCCTCAGACCCAGCGGCCCGGCCTCCCTTCTCCTCCCCGCCCCGCCCTCACGCCTGCGGCCCGCCGCGGCCTCGCGAGAGCGCTCTCGCGCAGTGTCCACCCCTCCCCCGCCCCACGTGACAGCCGCGGGGGCTCGCGCCCGGCGGGCGCCGCTCCACCTGTCACTGGCTCCCGGGGAGGGGCGGCTTCCCCTTTCCGCCCGCCCCACTTCCCGTGCGCGGCACGCCTCGCACCACACCACGCGCTCGTCCGTTAGCGGGGCGGCGGCGCCTGGGGGGAAAAGTCCCCACCCCGCTGCTGCGGCGGGCGAGCAAAGCCGCAGGCCGGACACCGACGCTTCCCTGGGGCGGCTGAGGCCGACTGCCGCGGCACGGGGCCAGCCCTTGCTTCAACTACCACCGCTCTACTACACGGGTGTTACCCGTCGCCCAACCACCCCCTCGGGCAGCTTCTTCTCTTCCTTCTCGCCGCGGTCCAAACGGACGGAGTTTAAGCCAGTACCGTCCGTGCTCGGGGCAGCCATTATTATCCGCTCGTGCCAAAAGAGCCACGCCCCGCGCCCAAGGCAGGGCGGGCGGGTGAGCGAGCGAGCAGGCGGGCGCAGCCCCCCCAACTCGCGCAGCTCGCTTCCTCAGCGCCGTCCACTCCCCCATAGCCCGGAGCCCCCGTTACGCAACTCCGCCCGTGAGCGTAGCCCGCCCTCCTCCTCCCTCCCGCCCGCCCGCCCGCCGCTCCCTAGGGCGCCCCCACCCGCCTGCGCGTCCTCCCGTTTTTAAAGGCATACCACTAAACCTGCTAGCACTCGGTAATCGACAAGCTCCTCTGACTGATAGCCCGCTTCACGACTCATAAGCCGGAGATTCCCGAAAGCCCGTCCCCTCCCTCAGAGACTGACCAATAGAATGACGGCAGGCGAGGGAGGCGGGCACCGACGGCCAACCAAGCCGAAGCGCCGCGGTGGAAGAGCGCTATGACTGACGTAAGTCAACAAAGGTCACGTGCGGCGCCGCGGGGGCGGTGATTGGCTGCGCGGGGCCGGGCGGGGCGGGAGGGGGGGTGGGTCACGGTGGCGGCGTGGGGCTGGCGGTGTGACACAATTACAACAACTTTGGGCCGCGGCCGGGGGGGAAGTTTGTCAGCGCGGCGAACGCTCCCCGTGCGGCGGGGCGGGCCGGACCGGGCCCCCCCGCCCCCCCCCCCCCCCCCCCCCTCCCCCCCCCCGCCCCCCCCCCCCCCCCCCCCCCACCCCC